>JAPYXV010002896.1:0-12738 GCA_028533065.1 Trachops cirrhosus
GGACATGAACTAAGGTAGGAAGAAATGCTGGAGGGGGGGTACAGGGTGGAGGGGATGAAGGGGAGAAAAAATGGAACATTTGTAATAGCATAATCAATAAAATATACTTTGAAAAAGGACTTCTCTAACCCTCCATAAATTACTTTGGAAACTTTTTTAATCAATTCTCTTGTATTTTGATTATTTGTAAAGGGATGGAAGTTCATTGTCACATCCTCTTTTATCTTGTGTTGGTCTAAACAGGGCCTTATTTATATAAGGAAATAGAGCAAATTCATTTTGGAGGAGAACAAGAGTAGGATCAGATCCAAATTGATACACAGCAGGACAGACTTCCTTAGATGGCTTGGTGCTAGCTACAGTCAACTAGCTTTTAAACATTTGTGACATTACCTCTTTAGTAAGTTGAATTACCCAATTAGCATCAGTTGTTCAGCAATCTGGTGATCCGGTCCCAGTTTTCTTCAGGGTAATTGAATTAATTTATGTAATTTAAATGAACATTAATCTTGCAATTTTCTGTCACAAAGCCTTTAAAAAAGTGGGTGTATGGAGAGTTCAAATTGAATTGTGAGCCTTAATAGGAACATAGGGAGGGATGCTTTCCAGTATTTTGTTGTTTGACACATGCTTTTAACAGCTGATTCAAAGTAAAAGCAAAATAAAGTCAGATGTGAGGTGGGGGTCGGCTGGACTGGTTCCTATAGATTAAGGTTTCTTAACCTTGGCAATGTTGACCGTTTTGGATCAGAAAAGCCCTAGTTGTGGGAGAGATATGCTGTGCATTGTATGATATTTAGTAGTATCTCTGGCATCTACCCACTAGATGCCAGTAGCAAACCCCACACTGCAACTCATCTGTGACACCAGAAATGTCTACAGACATTGCCAAATGTCTGGTGGAAGGCCCAAATTGCCCACTGTTGAGAACCGTTATCTAGACAACAGAATTTTTTTCATACTAGGTAAACAAACAAATTTGGCCTCAGATTCCTCTCTACTTCTCACCCCTACCTCCCTAACCAATAGCATTGCTCCTCACACACATTTGTGTTTAATCAGTCCACCTCTGGCAATCTTTTCCAGTGCAATGATCTTTTATTTATTTCCTTTGATATTTGACAACAGACTATTCTTTATTAGACCCACTTGGGAATTGACATTCCCATTTGAAAGTGATTTTTTTGAGGGAAGCCATACTTTAAGAGATTATAAAACACTTGATGTTAAGTTCTTAAAGTGTTTGATGAATATTTTACTAGTTAAAAATATAGGCATGCAGCAAAGAATTGATTTAATGTTGTAAATAAATCTCTTTGTGGGATTAGGTGCCAAATGGATAGCAATGAGTTTTAAAAATCATTCCCCAAATGATGGGATCTATACAATGTTGTATCCATATATGGAAACAGTGTTCACTATATATTTCTGTTCGCTATATACAGAAGGCAAATAAGTATATGAAGATGCTCTACATCATATGTCATTAGAGAAATGCAAATTAAAACAATGAGTTACCACTGCAAACTTGCCAAAATTTGGATCACTGGCAACACCAAACGCTGGTGAGGATGTGGGGTGACAGGAGCTCTTATTCATTGCTGGTAGGAATGCAAAATGGTGCAGCCACTTTGTAAGACATTTTGGGTGTTTGTTATAAAACTAAATACACTCTTACCATATGATCCACCAATTCTGGTTTTTTTCCTCACCCAAGGACATTTTTTCCATTGCTTGCCTTCTCCCATACACAACCTAGGCATGTGACCTGACTGAGAATTAAACCTATGACCCATTGGTCCATGGGACAATGCCCCAACCAACTGAGCCATCCCAGCCAGGGTGCACTTGTGACTTTTGATATTTACCCAAAGGAGTTGAAAACTTATGTCTACCCCCAAAATCTTCACAATAGTGTTTATAGCTGCTTTATTCTTAATAGCCACAACTTAGAACCAAGATATCCTACAGTAGGCGAATATTAAATAAACTGTGGTACATCCAGACAATGGGATATTGTTCAAGTGCTAAAAAGAAATGAATTATAAAGCCGTGAGAAGACATGGAAGAACTTTAAATGCATATTTTACTAAGTGAAAGAAGCCATATGAAAAGGCTGCATACTATATGATACCACCTTTATGACATTCTGGAAAAGGCAAAACTGTGAAGACAGTAAAAAGATCAGTGGTTCCCAGGGACTAGGAAAGCAAGATAAATAAGCAGAGCAAAGAGGATGTTTAGGGGAGTGAAATGCTCTGTGTGGTACTATAATGGTGGATACTTGTCATTTGTCTATATCTGTAGTACGTACAACATTGACAAAAGCCCTAATGCAAACTATGGATGCTGGATGATATAATGTGTCAATATAGGTTCATCCTGGGTGAAAAGTGTACCATTCTGGTGAATGGCGTTTATAATGTGGGAGGCTGTGTGTGTGGGAGAGGGCAGGGGGTATATGGGACATCTCTGTACCTTCCTCTAGATTTTGTTGTAAACCTAAAACTGCTCTAAAAATAGTCTTTAAAAATCATATGAGATTCAAATTTCAGTGTCTATAAATAAAGTTTTATTGGGACACAGCTATACCCATTCATTATGTACTGTCTGTGACTGCTTTCATCACAGAGACCATGGGGCTGGTGAAGCCTGAGGTATGAATATCTGGCTCTCACTGAAAGCGTTCACTGCCTCCTGAGCTGCTGCTGCCACCACTGCCACTGCTGCTGCTCCAACTTTAAAGAGGGGAACATGGAAGTACAGAGAAGCAAGCCTTGTTCAAAGCCACCATCAACATGTGGCAGAACTGGGGCTTGAACTCAGACTGGGTTCAGAACCTTGACTCCGCTATGGTGCCACAATATGGTGATGATAAAACTTGCCAGTTCAGAACTTGTAGTTTTAAAAACAAATCAGCAAACAACCCCCATAATTCAGCTCTTTTAAAATTGACTTTAGAGTGAGGGGACGTGAGGGAGAGAGAGAGAGAGAAACATCAGTGTGGGAGGGAAACAGATTAGTTGCCTCCTGAACATGCCCTGACTGATAATTGAACCCTGCTACCTTTTGGTACACAGGACTACTCTCCAACCAACTGAACTCAGCTCTTTTTCTTCTAGTTTACAGCCAGCTCATACACCTCACTTAGTTTTTGTATTTAGGTCCCCCAGCAGCAATTACTGAATGAAGTAAAGAGCATTTCCCACTCCTTTGGCTTTATTTATATTCCCTTCAAAATTTCTAAGGATGAATGTTTATAATTCTCCTTTTATGCAGTGAGACTCCTGCCACACAGGATGCCACCTAAGGAGCAGTGTCTTGTGGGCTAGGAATAAAGGAAAGTAACAAGTTTCCTGCTACACAGGGCTAGTGTGGAAGAGATGTCAAGGACAGAGGACAGTTTCTAGGTCTGCTATATCTGAAATGTCTATGTAGAACAGTTAGTGACTTTAAAAAACAAAAGAAAACAATCTCATCCAACAGGCTGGCCCAGAATTGGCCTTGCTTCATTCAGTTTCTCCATTTAAGAAGATGAAAGGCTGCCCTGTCTGCCAGGATTTGGCGTCCAGCCCCAGGGAATCATTGTATTTCTAACCTCAGATTTGAGCCATGACACCATCACCTCTGCCTGCCCATCAGGATCAGTTCCTTTCTGTGTTACAGTGTTAAAAGCCCAGGACATGCACTGGTTTCAAACAGCATTTGGCTCCACAGGGCACTGGCTCACAGGTTTAACTTCATTCTTGTTGGAATTTAGAGGGGAGTTCATTCCTTGTAGCAGAGGGCTGTAATAATTCTCATTTTTTAAAAAACAGCCACATGAAAAAATTAAACATATGGAATGTTCTGGATCTTGATTGGAGTGATCATTTTTTGAGTGAATACATTTGTCAAAGCACATTCAACTGTATGCTTAAGATCTGAGCATTTTACCTCAGTTAAAATGGCATTAAAGGGGGAAATGTAGGCAAACTAGACTTAAAAAAAGAGAATGGTTAATTATAGCATCTGTCTGAGGCTGGTTAAATCCAGAATACTCGCTAGTAATCACTTCTAATTCTTCAGATTTCTTGAATCCCTGATCAAGGTATCTCCAGACGAGAGGCTTAAACTCATTCCCTCTAATTTGTATTCAATATTCCTTTTGCCCTGGCTGGTATGGCTCAGCAGATTGAGTGCCAGCCTGCGAACAAAAGGTCACTGGTTTGGTTCTCAGTCAGGGCACATGCCTGGGTTGTGGGCCAGGTCCCCAGTTGTGGGAGTGCAAGAGGCAACTATGTATTTCTCACACACTGATGTTTCTCTCCCTCTCTTTCTCCTTCCCTTCCCCTTTCTCTAAAAAAGTAAATAAATAAAGTCTTTAAAAAAGAAAGCAAGAAAGTAGCCATTCTAAGGCCATATAAGGATAACTGGTACTTATACCTAAATGGTCAGTGTCAGAAAGGTAATCTTTATCTTTGAGTCTCTTTATTATGCCACATTGAATTTGCAATTAGTTAAAAGTAGAAAAATTTACCTTGGATAGGGGGTAGTGAATGTATTTAGGGCTTATTTCCTCCATTTTGTAGGGAAAGTGTAAAGATAAGAAATATGACTTTAAAATAAAGTCTTTGGTTCAATCATTCATCATGCCTCCAATACAGATTTCTAGTCTCAGATATAAATATTTCAGGATTAAGATGCTTTCATCTTTGCCTTGCAAGAAGGAAAGACTGGAAACAATCTTCCTTAAAGTAAAGCATCTTTAATCATTGTTTCTCAATTAACTGAACTGTGTTGGAAAAAGAAAGATGTAAGAATCCTATAATCCCTAGTTTAGTTGTAATGAAATTGTCCAGGCTAAAAGGGAACAGATAGATTTTGATTAATTTCTACTAAGACCAACAAGTATGAACTTCAATATTCTTTATCAAGTTGTCAGGGTAAATGTTATATAGTCATAAGAGGATGGAGACAAAAAGATATAAAATAAACACAAATTTATAACTGGAATTTGGATGAAAGGGGGATATACTTAAAGACAGTATCTCAGCAACACATCAAAATTCAGATTTATTGAATCAGGACAATCTTTTCAGATTTAATTCCTTAAAGAATAAAATACTTTTTTTTATCCCTAAGATAGGACCCATTGCCCTAGCTATCCAGAAAAGTGGGCCATTTTATCTGATGGGTATAAGAGTAAGAAGAATGCAAAAAAAAAAAAACCAAAACCACAGAGCTGGGAGGTTGTACCTCAAATTTGACATTTAAGATTCCAGGATGGTAATTGAAAACAAAGATGAACTTTACCAGGACGTAATTTGGAATGAACTTAGACAATTGAGTTGGCACAGTTCATTAGTTTTATGATTGATATTTAGGGTGCTAGGGGCAAATTCTCAGCTTCCCCTGTCCTTTGTGGGACCTCCTCAGTCCTCCAGTCTGTCAAAGAACCAACAGTCAAGGTAGTGCAGAGACATCCAGAGGCTTAGAGATTCAAATTTGGCATTAATCTGACATCTAATCTGACATTAGAACTGAAGATTAAAGAAAGGCAAAAAAAAAAAAAAGAATCTCAGTGGCACTGGTTCCACATTTACATAGAGAATGAAGTGCTTACCTCCAACAGAAAATCAATAGCTGTTTGTTTTAGGGTTAAAAATACTTCTGTCTGGCTGTATTTTCTTCCCAGCATAAGTTACAGTGCCCATTTCTTTCCACCTGGTCTATTAGATGGTCATGAGTCAGGATAGTAAGAAGCTAAGAAAATTCTCTGGCAAGTGGAATGAGGAAAACTGAGAGAACATAGTTAAACAAAGCCAATCAATTAACAGCCTGCTAATGAATTGCAAGATATTATCTTCCCTAACCAAGGACACTTAGGAGCAGGGAGTTCATACCTCTCCTCCCCAACTAGAGAGAGCAGCTTAAATTTCCCTAGTCAAGGAGATAACAGAGATCCAATTGGTGCCATTAGTGTTACTCAAACCCCAGAATGAATGAAGTCAGGGGAATAAAGACAACAACAACAACAACAACAACAACAACAACAATAACAACCCAATTTAAAAACAGACAAATCCAAGATAAAAGTAAAGCAGTGAAGCTGACCAGAGATTGATCCCACACTCTGCTATATGCTCATTTTGATGCATCAGCATATTAAAGGATACACCTGGAAAGCTGTTGAACATTTTGTTGAGACCCTCCGCAGAGACCTCCCCTAAAATTTTCACCTTTAGAAAGCAGGTAAGAACCCTCAAGACAGCAGACCAATTGTGAGCTTTCTCAAGCTTACCTGTACCACCTCCTCTCTTCAGGAGTGTATCTTTGCTCTCTTTTTCCTAAGTTCTAAGGGTCCCCTGAAACTTGCAACCAGGGGAGCAGTGGGCACTGGCAGCTTATCCCAAGCCAACCCTCTGAACCTGTCTCTAAGAATCCTTCTTTTGCCTCTGTGACTTCCTTTCCTGAGTCTATGCGGCCCAGATGGCTCACTTCTATCACTGTGACTTTTCCTGAGTCTAGGTGGCCCAGTCTACACTCACTCCTGTTGCTAGATCTTGCCTCTTCTGTCTTAAGCCCTTACTTTGTTTCACTTTCACAACTTTAATAAATACACTCTCAAAATCACCTGGACTCATGTTGTAAAATCTTTCCTACACGAAGTATAGAACCCTCACATTCCAGGACAGAGCTGCCTTGATCTTGGTTCCTTTCCAGTGACAGTCAAAAACTGAGATCTGGCTGAGCAAACAATCCTAAATATAACCTTCAGTATCATCAATACTTAACACTTTGCCAATTAAAGTCAGATTTGTTGTTAAAAATTCTTACTTTTAAAAAAACAAAACGAATCCCAACCTTGATTTTCAATACTGGGAGCCAAAATGAGATCTTTCCAAAAACATAGAAAGAAATGTTATCTTCTTGACAGCTGTGAAGTGATATATTTACTTAAAGGAAAGTGAGAATTATTAATGAAGTATATGATTGCTGTGTCTTCAGCCACTAGAAGGTAGTGAGTAGTAAGTGAATCAGACATGAATTCAACACCAGATACTCTAATTTCCCCCATGACAAGATTGTTATCTTGTCATTTTAGCTGTGACTTGGAAATAACATCTGCTTAGGGATAAGGGCACTGCATTCACTAAAATGGAACAGGCTCTTTGTGAAATCTGACCACAGATCATGATTTTAACTTGATAGCAGCCCCCCTCTGTCCATTTTTTGTCTGTCAGGCATGTGGGTAGAAGAGATGATGGCATCTGTCAGGGTACTGGCTGAAAACAGACAGGGTGGACTTCGAAATTAT
The DNA here is from genome assembly GCA_028533065.1 of Trachops cirrhosus. Classification (NCBI taxonomy): domain Eukaryota; kingdom Metazoa; phylum Chordata; class Mammalia; order Chiroptera; family Phyllostomidae; genus Trachops; species Trachops cirrhosus. Next base: position 7,301 of record JAPYXV010002896.1, read on the forward strand.
GCACAGCAGCAGGTTCAGTGCCTGGGGTCCATGCTACATTCAGGAGCCCATGAGAATGTTTTCATTGCTTTTAAAATCAGAAGTAAAACATGGATATAGTCTGGCCTGGATTTTGTTCATTCTTCTACCAACACAGTCATCAAGTATGATCTTCAAATTTTTTTATGCAGGAAGGAGCTCACTGAAGTGGAAATCCTGATCAGATACAAAGCTCATCATTGTGAACTTGGAAACTGATGGAACTCAAAGATTTTAACCAAAGAGAATGAATCAAAGGGGCTCTTTGCAAAGGTGTGGGTTGAGTTATTAAAACCAGTAAGAAATAGTGAAGCACCCAGGGCCCAGTCTCCATGGGATCCATCATCAATTTGGGGCCTACATTGACAAGGGAAGGGACCATTGGCCAGATCCAATCAGAAGCCATAGGGTAAGGTAGCCCAGAGGTTGAGTCCATATAGGCCAGCCTTATATGGCACAGAGTGGGGCAGACAGGGGAAAAAGATAGATTAGGGTGGATGATAGGGTCATTAACAAAAAATAACGAGGACTAGGACTCACAATCCAACCTTTCCCTATCTCTTGAATTTTCAAGTGGGTATATCTCCTGCCTTTGTGTAGGATTAACAGGATCTATGCATGAATTATAGAAGGAGAAAAACTTATTTTCTGTTTCAAATGAAAAAAAAAACAGATTTGAAAGGATAGTACCCCATCAGGCGGCAAGTAACCCAACCTTATTTGCTTATTTGCTTTATTTTGAAAGCATCTGCCTTTTGGGGTTTATGTTTCCTATCCTTCCATAATCAGGGCTCAGCTTCTCATTCTAGTCCAATGAGGGGACAGACTGGAGAATTGGTCAAGAAAAACCTTTTTTAAAAAAATATCTTCACTGAGGACATATTTTTTCACTGCTTTGAGAGAGAGAGAGAGAGAGAGAGAGAGAGAGAGAGAGAGAGCACAAAAATGTTGATGTAACAGAGAAACATTGGTTGCCTCTCATAGGCTCCCCAACTAGGCATCAAACCCGCAACATTGCAGTTTATGGGATAATGCTCCAACCTACTGAGCCTACTGGCCAGGGTGAAAAAAGCCTTTTGAATCAGACTTCCTGGCCTGGCTTGGTTACTGAATAGCTACATGTTCCCCTGCCCTCCACCCTGTGCCTCAGTTCCTTTATTGGCAAAAGCAGGACAATAGTAGTACATGCTACACAGGAAGATGGGAGTATTGAATGATATAATAGGTTAAAGGAAAAAATATTTATACTGTGCTTATTATGAGCTCAACACTATTCTAAGTGTTTAATGTATGTTGATTTGTTTAACCACACAGAGAAAAGCAAAGATGAAAACCCAAAGAAAGACAAGCTTGTGTTGGTATTGAGTGTCTGCATACAGCTGTGCTTGCATCTAAACTGCCTCTGGAGTTTTCACATATGTATATAAATACTTCCTAATTTCTGAGGGGTTCTTAGCCATTTAAACTGAATTTCTGCCGTCTGAAACCAAGACAATTTTAATAAAGTAGATGCTATTTAGATATGTATATATAGTATATGTATAGAAAGTATATATTTATATATACATAAATGTATATTCATTAGCTAAAGAAATCAAGGAAAAAGATAGAAGGCATAGGTAATTTCTCTAAACTTTTGGGGATGTTGCTTAAAAATGACCTCAGATGTGTTCAATACCACCAGGTGTGTATCTCATTTCAGATAATGTTCACAGCCACCCTGGGAGGGCAGTGTTAATACTGTACCCACTTTACAGAGGAAGATATGAAGCACAAGAGAAGTGGAATAACTTTCCCAATGTCAATTTGCTAATGGTTGATTGAGCTAGGATTCAATCACAAAGCCATGTTCTTTTCTAGTAATAGGCTTCCTCCACCTGTCACACTCAGAGTGCAGGGACGGATGGACCATGAGTTTGAGCCAGTATGGTTTTTGCCATCTTCTTTTGTTCCATAGAAGGCTGAGATAACTACTAAAATGCAAAGGATGATGAGGTTAGCATTAGTGGTGATGAACAGCTCATGATAATAAATGAACTCTATGCAATCAACTTTTGAAAGGCAACCATCGCTCCTACAGAATAACTGAAAAAATGGAGGCTTTCACTTACCTGTTGCCACACACTGTGTGCACATTAAGAGCAAGGTTCACTGAGCTGATTTCTGTGGAAACTGGCAGAGTAATTGTCTTACCATTTTATGTGCTTTGGTGAGAATAGAAGAGTCTGAAGTGGAGCCTGCTGGAAGCTTAGAACCTTCTAAGAATCTAGAAGCTTATTCCTTTCCAATGATTCCTATTTGTTAACCATCTTCTTGCCCTTGTTGAAACAAAAGGCAGGTCCTGGTGGTGGGTGGATGATGGGGGAGTACATGGTATTTCCAGGGCTTGGAGCCGAGAGGTCTCAGCTTCTCCCAGGGTAGGCCTGGGGTGGGTGTGGGGCTGATGAGAATTGAAGCCACTTTTGCAGGCTTCAGACTCTGAAGAAGTCTGCCATTGATTCAGCCTTTCTCATGCCCTTCAAATCAGGAATGAAGAGAAAGGACATCTTCAGATCTTGTCAAGCCCAAGAATCCTATTCCATTGGGCCAATATCGAATGACTGACCATCAGACTTTCTCAGACCTCCCTCAGGCACAACTCCTTTCCCCTTCCTCTGTGCTCCCATAGATTTCATAGAACACTCATTATATATTTTCTCTAATACTTAAAAAAATTATTTCCCTCCTTTTTTATACTATGAAGAGTCATTATATTCTAGACTACTGGAAATAAGAAAACTCAAAATTCCACTAACAAAAAAGAATAATTCTTAATATTTGTCCTCTTTATTTAAAAATATTTCATTTTCTGGCTAAAAGCCCATAATTGCAAAAGGGCAACATCTCTTTATATTTAGGTGGCTGACACATAGTAGGTGCTCGGGCAATATTTGCTTAATCTAGCTGGTTGACCTGGGCACAGATCCAGTGTTGATTTTATCTTGCTTTTAATTTCCAATTAGTCACATCACAGTTACCTGAAAATCTTACCAGTCCATCGAGCAATGAAGAAAGAACCTCTTTTTAGTGACTGAAACACCTAGGCCTTAGTCTCCTGGTTTTTCCCTTCTTACTCCTTTCTGTCTCTGCCTGTTTTTTTTGGAAGCTTTATTGAGATATAACTGACATAACACATGTAGTTCATTGGTATTATTATATTGACAGAATTGTGCAGCCATCACTGCTACTTAATTTTAGAACATCTTTATCACCGCCAAAAGAAACTCCACACCCATTAAATAGACTCCCCATTCCTCTTGCCCAGCTCCTGGCTACTAATCTACTTTCTCTATGGATATGCCTATTCTAGACATTTCAGGTAAATGAAGTTATACAATATGTAGTTTTTTGTGACTGGTTTATTTCATTTAATAATAAAATAAAGCAATGTTTTCAAGGTTCACCATGTTGTAGCATGCATTGGTACTTCATTCCTTTTTGTTGCAGATCTGCCTGTTTTTTCTGTCTGTTGGTTCTTCACATTCTTTCAGAGCTCCATCATGTTGTGTTCCATGTGTTCAGATGACCCCTGCTATTTGAATTTGTCTTCTTTACCTGAGAGGTGTCACATCTAATGTATTCTTTTGGTCATGACTCTCAGGATCAAGTCACAATCATCTTAGAATTTGCCATACTCTAAGAAACTGTTTATTTAAGGTTTATGTAATATACGATTACATAATTGGGTGTTTAGAGAACAGGCTGACAGTGAACAGAGGGGAGAGGGGAGGGAATTTTGGGAGAAAAGGGGAAGGGTTTACAAGAACAAGTATAAAGGACACATGGACAAAATCAAGGAGGGGTGGAAATGGGAGGGAGGTGGGGAGGGCTGCGGGGGTGGGCTGGGATGGGAGTAAAAGGCAGAAAACTGTACTTGAACAACAATAAAAAAAAACTGTTAGAAAGCAAGTATGTTTGAAAGTAACAATCTGATACTTCCGGCCAAGATGGGGGCATAGGGAGACACACTGTGCCTCCTCGCACAACCAAAATAAGGACAACAACAATTTAGAAATAAAATAACAACCAGAACTGACAGAAAATTGAAGTGTATGGAAGTACGACAACCAAGGAGTTAAAATAGACACATTCATCCAGACCAGTAGGCTGGGCAGAGTTGAGTGGCTGGGCAGAGAGGGGTTGAGGCACAAAAAGCGGTGGCACTGGGTGTGCAAGATGGAAGTGGGGGGACCCTGGGCATGCAGGTGGCGGCCGGCAGACTCTGGGCATGGGGTGGCAATGGGCAGACCCAGCGAGGCGGCAATTGTGAAGCAAGGCACAGAGTGCAAGGCAGCTGGCTGACCAGGCGGTCCCACATGCGTAAGCAGATAAAGCAGGCGAGGCTGGGAGTGAGACCACTCAATCCAGGGTCACAGTGCTGGGAAATATAGCCTCAAGGCACCAACTGGGGACACCTGTGGGGGTTGAGGTGCAGGGAGAGACTCCCAATCTCACGGGAGAGTATGTTGGAGAGACCCAAAGGGTCCTAGAATGTACACAAGCCCACTCACATGGGAATCAGCACCAGGAAGGCCCAGTTTGCTTGGGGGAAGTGGTGGAAGGGATTGAAATACAACAGAGAGTGGAGCAAGCGCCATTGTTCCCTTTTGGATCCTGCCCCCACATACAACGTCACAACCCAGCAAAACTGGGTTGCCCCGCCCAAGTGAACACCTAAGGCTCTGCCCCTCACATGTAACAGGTGCGACAAGCCAAAAAACAAAACAAAACAAAAAGGCCCAAATGGAAGAAAAGATCAAAGCACCAGAGCAAATACGATTGAGCAATGAAGAGACTGCTGACCTATCAGATGCACAGTTCAAAGCACTGGTGATCAGGATGCTCACAGAATTGGTTGAATTTGGTTGAAAATTAGATGAAAAACTGAAGGAAAATGCACAGGGAACCAAGAGTGATGGGAAGAAAACTGGGACTCAAATCAATGGAGAGGACCAGAAGGAAGAAAGAAACATATAACCAGAAAAGAATGAAGAAATAAGAATTCAAAAAAATGAGGAGAGGCTTAGGAACCTCCAGGACATCTTGAAATGTTCCAACATCCAAATTATAGGAGTACCAGAAGGGGAAGAGGAAGAGCAACAAGTGGAAAACTTATTTAAACAAATAATAAAGGAGAACTTTCTGGGAATCTGGCAAAGGAAATAGACTTCCAGGAAGTCCAGGAAGCTCAGAGAGTCCCAAAGATATTGAACCCAAGGAGGAACACACCAAGGCACATCATAATTACATTAGCCAAGGTAAAAATGAAGGAGAATCCTAGAAGCAGCAAGAGATAAGGGGACAGTTACCTACAAAGGAGTGCCCATCAGACTGTCAGTTGATTTCTCAAAAGAGACCTTGCAGGCAAGAAGGGGCTGGAA
>JAPYXV010002897.1:0-12738 GCA_028533065.1 Trachops cirrhosus
TCATCATCATCACCACCAAACTAGTTACTGTGTATTGAACACTCACAGGACACCAGAAATTTCTGTTTGATACAAATAGTTAACAAGCATGTAATGAGTGCTGAACATTGTCCTAAGGCTTAGGAACATAACAGTAAACAAAACTAATTTCTTACCCTCAAGAAGTTAGTGCAGTACTTTATAAATGTGGTTTCATTTCATCTTCCCCAAAGTGAGGATGCATTGTCACTGCCCTTTTATCACTGAGAAGTTTGAGGCTAGCATAGCTATTAATATGTGAAAAATCATACAACTATTAGGCGGTGGCTGTAAGATATTACTCCAGGACTAACTTCAAAGTGTGTGTTCTTATAACCTACACTGCTTCCTCAGCTTCTTGCATCTATAAAGTAACAAATATTCTTTCATAAATGCCTATAGCTTATGTTGAATGAAAGTACCTTTATTTGAAGTTCTGTCAAATTGACACTTCTGAGAAAAATGCAATATAAAATTGGGATATAGGTTATCCAGATAGAAATCCAATAAAACCCTTCTAGATTTCTCTTAGCAAATATTTTTATTAATATGCAAGCATTTAGGTATTATTGACTATGAAAGTGGTGTCAGGTTGTTTTGGGTTGTGATGGAAAGCCAACACAAAGAAGCTTAAGCAAAAAGAAAGAGGACATATCTAGTTCACATAACTCAACTATAGGAGGGATTGATGGATTCAGGTGTCTCTGAATCCAGGTACTCAAAATATATCATCAGGTCTTATTCTCTCTACTCGTGGCTCTATTTTCTGCTCTATTGGCTTCAGTTTCAGGCAGGAAACTCCTCTTGTGGTTGACTTGTCTTTCAGCTCATGATCCCATTGAAATGGGATCCTCTTTTTTTACAGCTCTGGCTAAGCTCTTAAGGAAGACTGTGGGAACCAGCGTGGGTCATGTGTTCACCAGGTTTGGGGGGATGAGGCACCCTGATTCTAGATCATGTGCATACCTGGACTTAATAGGCCAAGCTGGATTTTTATGGAATGCTGGAGATCTAAACATCCCTCTGAGAAAGAAAAGTTAGAACAGCATGGATCCAGTAGAGTTAGGAAACTTTGAAGCTTCACAAGATAGAGAGCAAGGAGAGAGTGACTAGTCCAATGGGGTTCACCCAAAGAAAAGCCACAGTTAATCACTAGAATAAAAGATTAATGTGGTCACTGGTAATTTCACTATTTTGCCACAAGGTTTAAATTACTCATCTGAAACTTAAAACTGGAAAATTTATGAGGGATTAACATTTCACTGGAGTGATAAATAAATGCTGGAAATAACCTTTCAAATGTAAACATATGCTCCATCTGGGTTAGGCCATAAAACAGTTGCACTAAGAGAATTTTTTTTTTTTTTGCAAGTTGCTGGAAACTTGCACCCTTGCAAATTTTGAATCTTTCCCAAAGCAGATTTTCTTCTTGTATGAATTTATGGCCAAATTGAAGAAAACATCTAAATGATAAATATTATGAACTCTTCAGGTTCATGCTTTTTCTTCTCATTTCCCTATTTTCCCATCCCTCCTCTCTGTGCTTTCCCATTCTCTTCCCTTCTTCTTTCCTGGCTTATCCCAATGCCTCTGTCAATAGCACTTGACCTATTTAATTGTGTATAAGCCCCTGCCACCATGCAGAGAGATATCACATAGAACAGATCTAAATCTTTCCCTAGAAAGATTTCCAATCAATGGCCATATCAAGGAATGATTTTGCTAGAGAATTGATGCCTGTCCTGATGACAAAGTTTGCTCCCACATGGAGGAGAGAAGAAAGAAAAAGGACAATTTCTGAGCACCTCCTATGCACTAAACACTGTTATTTGGTTTGTCTATATTCTCCCCAGCTTCCACGAGCCAGAGATATTCATCATTTTGCAGACAAACACATTGGTCTAGAAAGGGCTAAATAACTTGAGTCAAGTCACCCAGAAAGCAAAAGCCAAAACTGGAACCCAGAGTGCCTGATTGCAGATCCCTTGTGTTTTCCAAGTCCAGTTACTGATTTTGTGAGTTTTAAATGCCATTTTCTCTTCATTTTTTCTCCTACATTATTCTTTAATTCCCACTTCAATTTCATCCATCGTAGCTACTTTCAGCTGTCATTGGCTTCCTCCTGCATCACAGCAACTGCATTTTAACTAACCTCTTTGACTCCTCTCTTGCTCTTCTTTACTCCATTCTCCACTTTTCCTAGTGAACATTCCAAATACAAACTTGCTCATGCCGTCTATCCTTAGACCTGTAAGAGGCTCCCAGAACCCACAGGATTAAGTCTAAAGTCTTCACCGTGATCTGACCCTCGCCCACTTTCTCAGCTCCATCCTTTGCTCCTCTCACTTATGTTCCAGCCACATTGAATTTTTTCTAGGTCCTCAAATGGGACATGCTCATTTTGCCTACCAGTCTTAGAGCTTGCTGTGTGCTCTGCTGCCTCCTATTTTCTCTTTATTTTGCTGATTTATTTTAAATGTCACTGTTCCTAGGAAGCTTTTCCTGAACTCCTAGACGAGGGTGGATTCTGCTTAGCACCACGCATTTGCTTAGCTTTCACACATCTCTCTGGATAGAGTGTTTATCACATCACAGACTATACGCCCAGGGAGGGCAGGCATCAAGGCAGTCTTGCCCACCAGTGACTCCCTAATGCTTAGTGCAGTGTCTGACACTCACCAGTAGGCATTTATTTTATATTTGTCAAATAGTCATTTAATTCAAGTCGTGTTCTGTGCCTGTCGGTTACCCTTCTTTCTAAGTTACCCAGTTACCCAGTCTTTCTAAGTAGTTTAGCAGTCTATACATACATGAAATAATTATGCAAAACTACATTATCAAATAATATTCACTATGATGCAGCTACAAAATACTAAATGAATAATGAAGAGCAATATACCATAATTAACTAGCTTATACAATTACTTATTCACCCTTGTGGTAAAAGAGCATTTGTTAGATTATATGACATCTGTAATGCTGCATCATGTACTGAGGATATAAAGACATCATCCTCCAGAACCCAGAAGTCTACTTAGGGATGTAGGACACTCACAAAAAATAATTAAACAAAATGGGAGCTATTGTAATAATTGCCTCAGAAGCCAGAGCAGAGGAAGATCGATGTTGGCTGGCATGGCAGGGAATCTGAATGAACGAGGCGGACCCTGATGGATAGTTAGGATTGGAGAATCAGAGGGAAGTGGGGAAGGTACCCTGGGTGAGGAAAGAGCATGATCAACAGCAGAGTTCGAGATGGGAGGTGAGTGAGCTGGACTGCAGGGTTTGAGTAAGAAGTGAGAGACAGAATTAAACAGACTGGAGGAAGTTGCATTGTATAGAGACATGCAGCCAGACTCAGGAGTTTGCACTTTATGCTAGAGTAGGCATTTAGGAGTTTTCTTGTTATGGATGTAGTATAAAAATATTGTTATTTCCAGAGAGATGAAATCCTTCTTGAGTCTTTTGGAAAGACCTAGGTATTTTTTATTTTGCATTCCTACCAAACCTAATGATAACTATATAATTATTGGGTTGGTACTTTTATTTCCTACTAGACTGTAACTCCTTGAATAAGAAAGGATGCAATTTTATTTCACATCCACAGTGTCTAGCACGTTGCCTGATATATAGTCAGCATACAATACATACTTGTGGAGTGACTGATAAAATGAATTAATTAAGAAATCATATAGGCATCAAGGGGGTATACGATTTAAAATTAGGAGAAAAGAGATATAAGAGATCAGTCGGTTACTAACAATAAACTAGGCATGGCAGGGTAAATACTTGTGGTAGCTGTAGGCACCAACATTAGAGATGTTTGAAAGAACTGTATGTACCGCACTTGGTAATGTATGGACTACAGAGTTTAGTTGAAGAAAAGAAGTAAAAAGCAGGTATAAAATGCTGAATACCTGAGATGTATGGAAATGAGAAATCGAAAGGAAGCAAAGATGATGAACTTTCTTTGAGGCATGTCGAGTTTATGGTAGCCCAGATAAACAGGAAAGATCTTGACATCTGAAAAGTCAGGGTTAGAGTTCATCATTCAAATCAGAGCTTTTGAACAGAATGAGGGATTGTTCTCAATGATTCTCATTTGAGTCCTTATCAAAATTTTATAGCAGAACAATCAAACCAATGTTACCTACTTGTTACATTATAGAAGAGGATATATAAAATGTCTTCATAACATAATGTGAAATAGAATCTACTGGAAACTCAGAGCCCAAATACTGTTTTTTTTCCCTATGGTCATTGGGATTATAAGAAATTTTGGGCTTTGGTTTTGCTTATCTAATTTTTAAAAATCTCTAAAAAACTATAAATGCTTTCCAAGTAGCTATAATGAATTCTGAGGCTATTATAAAGTAGTTAGAGGGCTAATTTAGTACATGGTCCACGTTTTCTGAAATTACCTTGGGGCAGGATTCCCATTTTGGGGCTGCATATATATATACATGAGAACAAAACCACCTATTTGTGAAATGTGGAGGTGAAAAACACATCAAACTATCCAGTCTTTATGACCATAATGCTTTTTTTTACTTTATAATATTATTTGCAATTACATCCTCAAGTGGCACTTTTATTTTATAATTTAAGTAGCACACTAGATTATATATATGTATACACACACACATATACGTATCTACACACACCTGAGAGTAGTTTTACTGCATCGTAATCCATAGAAATAAATCCCGCACCTTTCCACTCTAGTGTACTTATCTTGCAAATCTCCGTTAACTACACAGAGGCATTATGCATATGAGAAGTGGCATTTGTTTTTTATTAGCACTTGATTGGAAGTCACTCAGGCTTTCCCTGAATACTGGTTTTAGCATACAATATGTAAAATGGAATCTTTCCAAATCCCATCTTCTCTCTGCCTTAGTGTGGGCTCGCCTGTTGCTCACCCTGCAGTTCCTCCTCCTTGGGTTCCAAATACCCTCTCACTGGCCCCTGGTAGAGCAGCTCCAGGGAAGAGCATCCTCCCATCAGTTTAGCGAACAGCTAGATTTCCTAAGCAGACCTTTTTCGGTTGGGAGCGATTGTGTGAACACCAGTGACTCACACACTCATAATTATGTGCACACAGGGGCTCTCCATCCTGCATTTGTGTGTTCACCTCCTGTTGTGTTGAAGTCATAAAGAGAGGATGTTTCCCCATTTTCTGAACCCAAAGCAACCTGCTTGGGGCAGCCCTTGTGCATCCCTTTCCTAGGTTTCTGTTTTCTCTGACCCGCTGATACCTCTGGCTTTCAACCAAGGTTTAACCATAAGACTCCCACCAGAGTCCTTAAAGAAGAAAGGTTACCAGCATGAGTACACTATATTAATAAATGAAACCCAACCTTTTAAAAATTACGCTGTCAGGAAAATCCATTAGGCTGTAAAAGGGTTGAAGTAAACATTAGATTTTAATATCTACTGCTGCTTAGATTTTTCTGAACTGAAAAATCCCTGGTGAGCACTTAAAACTTCATTACTCCACTGAAAGGTTGTGAAAGGCTCTTTAAAGGTTTTCAATTTTGTTGAAGTCTAGAGGTTATTACAGCTGGAAAGAATACAAACCCTAATATTACAAGGAATGAAAGGAATGAAATTTATGTTCTCATCTTCCCTGCAGTTTAATCCAGGTCTATTAGATTCATTGGTAAAAATTAGGGCAGGTTGAAAACTTTTTCATAGGTTTGATGAAAAATAATATTTGGACCTGTGAAAAGTATTGCTGTCTGCATCACACTCAAGGAAACACTCGTATCTCCCAGTGATTTCAAGTTCAACCTCTGCTTAAGGCCCCTTAAGCAGTTTCAAAACTTAGAGCAAAGCAAACTCACAAATATAAAACTTGGTGGTGGTGTTATTTTTTCATGACTTTTAAAAAAAGATTCTATTGTTTTTAATGGGAGAAATTTGCCTTAATCCTTCCTCCCTCCCTTCCTTCCTTCTTTCCTTCCTTCCTTCCTTCCTCCCTCGCTCCCTCCCTTCCTTCCTTCCTTCCTCCCAACTTGGTATTTAAGCAGGTAGAGTTAGATGCTTCGTACATCTCCTATTCTTATTTCAAAGACCACCTTGACTTTCTCCAGTCAGTCTCCATACTGTGAAATGGCTTTGAGCTTAATGTAACATTATTATCCTTATGTCCTTCCATCCATTCATCCATCTACCCATCTGTCCAACAAGCAGGATGGCCTCTGTGCTGAGTGCTAGACAGTCATGGAAAGATTGCCGACTCTTATGAGGTGAACAACTTAACAAATTATTGCACAGAATGAAGTAAAGAGTGCTACTCTGGTTGATGTTGAAGGTGTGTCCAAAGAGCAGTGAAATTTCAGGGTAAAAACCTAACTTTTACAGGCTGATCAGAAGGTTTATTTGAGGAGAAGATAAGTGAGTGGGGGTTTTAAAGGATGAGTCATGGAGTCAATGGGATGAAGGGAACATGGTAAAGGACATGTTACACTTAGGAAGGCACACAGGTATGTAAAACACAGCATCTCATTCAGGTTCAGGATGAACTGGTGGGGAGCCTTGGCATGAGATGAGTCTGGAAAAGTGATCTGGAATGAATGGTGAAAGACTATTGTTGAGAGGTATACGGGATAGAGCAAAAGTGGGTTCACAGTTGTTTGTATGAAAAATAGTACAATAATTGATAAACAATAATACAAGAATAAATGGTGTTTCCCATACTCACAACTGTAAACCTACTTTTGCTCTATCCTGTATACCTCTCAACAACAGTTGATTTGATTTGGTTGGGTTTACAGCAAAACCCTGTATTTGATTTAGTAAGGGAACTTTATAATTTGTTTTGAATTATAAAAGTTATGATATATACTTATAAAAATTGAAAATTTAGATAAATTTAAAGAAAAAAATTGAAAATCATTCATTATCTCATCAAGCAGTGGAAATCATTGCTAGTATTTTGGTGTATTTCTTTGCAGTGTTTTTCGTCCATGCTTTAAAATATATTTATTTTTGGTATAGTTGAAATCAAATAATACATATAATTCTATATACTGCTTTTTTTCAAATAACATTATAACATACATAATTCTATATTATCCTTTCTTCAAAATCATATTAATGGTTACATCATAATGTACCTCAATGAATAAAACCATGCCTTACTTGGTAGATTTAAAAAAATGTTTTTGTATCTGTGCTGTTTATGCATAACAGCATAAACAATGCTGTTATGACCATTTTTACATAAATATTTTTCTAATTTTTAGATTATTTTCCTAGGTCTATTTATCAGATAAGGTATATAAGCTGTTTAGTCCAGTAGTTGGCTCAAATATTAGCAATTATGGTCATAAGTGGAACCATTGGGTAAAAAAGTAAAAGTAGTTTTGAGGTTCCTGATATACATCATTAATTTTTTTTCCAAATTAATTCAATGACTTGTTCTGTAAGACATAATATGAGAGTTCCTCCTTCATTTTAAATATGTAAATAAATATTTACATAATAAAATATGTAAATATTATCACAAAATCAGCTTTGCTAATTTGATAGAGAAACATAGCATGCCATTGTTTTCATTTATATGTCTTGAATACCAGTGATTCCAAATATTAACTCAGTATTTATTGACCTTTTATATTTCTTCTTCTGTTTTCATGTTCTTTGAATACTGTTTGCAAAGGTTTTGGAAAGCCCTGCTAGAAAACTAGGACATTATCCAATTGGCAATGGGCAGTCACCAAAGCTTTTAAAGTTTTTGCAGTTACACAAAAATGACCATCTCAGCACTATCCTTTATTGCTGTTTATTAGCTCCATAATAACACTATTCACATATGGTTTTAAGAGGCATGATGATAATAAAAATAATAACATGATAATAATAATAGTTGCTACTTATTACATGCCTACTATGTCTCAGCATTTTCTAGGCATTTCCAATATTATTTTATTAATTCTCACCACCCTCTAAGTTAGGCATTATAATCACTGCACCATAGCCTGAAGTTTAGGAGTGCCCATTATTCATAGTTCCCCCCTCCTCATTCTATCCATTAGTGAGCTAATACAAAGGTCATGACTATCCTTCACTAAAATTTCCAGACAACTCTAAGGATATATTTGGGATCTGCTATGGGGGGGTTAAATGCTTAACCATAACATATATGAAATATAAACAATTTTTACTCTGTTTATATATAAGTACACAAATTTATTTCAGTAATGCTACTATTATTGAACCTATTTTATAAAGAGAGATGATTTAATGGATGAACATTTTGGAAAATCTTAGTAAAGTCATTGGGTAATTAGGCTGCTTAGGTGTGGGGAGCTTCTATGATTTCCCCAAGAAATTTCTTCTCAATTTTAAGGAAGATTATATGGTATATCTCCAGTTTGAAGGGAGACTGGACCTTATCTAATTCAAGCAATGTGAAAAAAGGAGAAGGTCTCACAATGCTGGCTTTGAATTATGGTTCATTCTTCAGCATGTAATCATTTTTTGATTCAAAAGAGTACATATTGTTTCCTATTAAGGGTTATGAATGGGTACATTCCTGAAACTTGTCTTCAGAGAGGAAAATATAAGCACAAAATAATCCAACAAGTCCTTTAGAATTTTAAATTGTAATAAATGATTCAAGGAAAACTACAGGAAGACGTAAAGGAGTAGTAAAGACAGCTCAGAGGAAGTGGTGTTCAGCCTGAGTTTTGGAGGGTGAGTTAGAGATAGTCTGACTTATGTTAGCGAGAAGGTGTTCCAGGAAGAGTTCCGGAACTAGAAAAAAAATGTGGAGGGTTTAAGAAACTGAAAAGATCAGTGTTATTGGAAGCCAGGCTGGGGGGGATAAAATGGAGAGTTGGAAAGGAAATAGACCACGCAAGCCCATGTGGGATATTAACACGTTCATATTTTGTTCTAAGTACAATGAGATATTCATGATTTTCTTTTTAACTAGAGTAGTGAAGAATGGCTCCACCATTAAGTACATATGTAGGTGAAAGAAGTGGTACTTGGGAGAAAATGAGAAAGGAATTGCATTTAAAGAGCGTTAAAAAAATACTGTGATCAAATTTTCCAAAAGTAATGAGTGCCAATGGCTTAAGAAAGATTTTTTTTCTTGCATGTTGCTGCAGGAATGAGAGTCCATCTGGCAGATGTTGACATTTCTGGGAAATTATGATAAGCTATAGAATAATCAATAGGCAGACATCGGGAACATAGAATTTCTTTTATAGCTTTATGTGTATCAGAGGGCCTGAACTTGATTCTGCTGGCCACTGGGGGACATTGAGGGTTTGTAGGCAGCAATGTGACATGGTCCAGTGTGTTCCAGCAACACAGCTCATGGCCCTGAGGGAACGAGATTACGGAAGACCGAGCCTTCAGTGAGGAGGTCACTGTAGGTGTCCAGGCAAGAGAGGATGAGATTTGGCTAAGACACTGGGGTGAATTTCTTTTATGTATTCCTGAGATAGTGGGTATTCTTCTAACATGTGGTCATGAATGGGAAAAATGTTACCATTTATGAATGGTTAGGACACATGCTCTACAAAGAACCTAAATAAATGCTCTTTTTCCAAGGAGCCGGGTTGCCTGTGAATCAATCTTGTTGGTCAGTTTTTATATTCTTTATTAGTTGTATCGGCAGATATAAATCAAGTACCACATAGTTTTGGACACTGGAGTCATAATTGTTTACCTGAAACAAGGAGCAGGAAAGGTAATTATGGTATTGTTACCCCCTCTGCACAACCAGACTCGTAGTTCTCATCAACAACAGCTTCCATATGACTGCCAAATATTCTCCAGTTTTTGACACAGCAGACGTCAAGTGTGGATTGTCAACACAGCCTTGAGGGGTGGAAGGGAGGTATCTTTTCTAAGCAGAGCAACATGTTTGAGGTCTGGAGTCTCTCATTCTTGTGCTCTCAGCATTGCTTTTCCTCTGTGATCCCTTCAGAATGGCAATATATATGGTGGAGAACATGACTGGTTTGAGTTTCCAATATATAAAGGTAGTGAGTTAATAAGACTGCTTTTCTTTCTTGGTGAGTATTATGATAATATTATTATATAATAGGGAAGTGGGACAGTCAATACAAAGAGGAAGGGGGGCATAAACACAACTGATATACAGGAAAGAAGAGGTAGGAATTTTGAAAAATATAAAATTTGTTAGCTCATTCACAGTTAGGACTAGGTCTGTCTGGTCCTGGTAACTAAGTAAATCAATATTGTGTATATTATAGTTCAGATGAACTCAAATTTAAAAAGAATATTAAGTACCACTTTGTGCAACCCTCATGTATTACATGAGAACTCCTTATAACATTCTAGCTAGTGACCTTGTACCTTCTCCTTGAATACTTCAAGTGGTACACATCCCTTTACTTCCCCGGGCAGCCCATTCCCCCCGAGGGCAAAAATGAAATTTCATTAAGTGGTCCCCGGATCTGTGTTCTTGGAATTTTGTTCTGATATCCAAACCCACATTCTTTTTGTTTATTCATTTTTTATATTTTCTTCTTTTCTCCCTTCCTCAGCCTTACCCTTTCTTCCTTTCTCCCTTTCTCCATCCTTCCTTCAAATCACACCAAGGCATGTCATGAGTCTAAAATTTCTTTATATGTGGTTCAAGTATTGAAGACCTATAATCACGACTTCTCTAAGTCCTTGCAGGAGCTAAACCACTTGTTTTGTGTTGCACTCACAATCAAATTACTTCTAATTTTATATTATAAATGCAATCTACTTTAGTGCCCATATTTCACACAAGGGTGGCAGATTGTCTAAAAGCGTTTGGTGGGGGAATATTCATTTCAACCCACACAGGATACAATGTATGCTCTAGCAAATTTCCTTTGCCTCCATGTGTTTGATTTTGCTCTACAGGTGAGAGGAAGCTCCTTGCCTGGACAGCTTCTTACAAAACAATGACTACACCTTAGTTGCCAGCTATTGGAATCCTGATTATAAATTGTTCTTTTAATAACACTGTATGTTTGCCTTATTTCAATTATCTGGTTCTCAGGGATAGTACTATAAAAAAACAAGTAACTGTGCTGTGATTGTATTGAGTTTGTATTATCAGAATGATAACTTTAAAGGCACCAATCAAATTAATGGTATTATAAGCAGGAGGGTCTCTACTATATTGCTTGTCACATAAAATGCCTTTTTTCCAACATTTCTGTCCCTAAGAGAGTATACACACCCAAACTTTCTTTACAAATGCCTACACAAATCAAATGCCTGGAGTGCCTTCTACAGTGTCAAATGCTTGTCTCTGAGGCCTGGGTCAATTTGATCTAGCACGTCTAGAAATCCTCCTAACAGCAGCTGTGTTCTTGCTTTAAAATTAAATGCCAATCATACACCAACCCAAACATATGCTAATGCCAAACATAAAATTAAGTTCCAATTCTCTCAACTCCCTGACCATTGCTCTTCTCACTTGACTTTCAGTATATATAAACTGTTCTTAAATTTTAGGATTAATTTCCTTATATTGTGCACATTGTCACAGCTCATTTTTCTCCTCCTTTGCTGTCAGAAGGCTTTCTTCTTACTGATAACAAATGTACTAAAAAAATGTCTTTCTTCCTTCAAAACTCACTCATCCTGTGACTTTTCTAGACTCAACTTGATCCTGTCTGGAAAACTGGTGAATTAAAAACTACTGCCAGAGGCAAAGAGAGGCAAAAACAGGAAAAAAAAGAATTAATGGTAATCCTAACATCTTATAAATATGCAATGATTTTATATGCACTATCTCATTTTCTTTTGCCAGGGATTGTCTGGGGAAGCCATGTGAATCAGGCACAGCCAGTGAGATACAAAGTTAAGTCAGCTAGGATCTGTCTGAGAGAGTTCACACTCCTGGTAAAAAGCTGGAGCAGTCAGAGGTGACTCTTTATTTCTTTGCCTCTTTCTCTTCTCTCATGTTTGTGCTGTAGTGTAAGCCTGTAAGGTTGGAGCTGCAGTAGCCATCCCTTAACCGCAATGGAAGCTACTGCTAGCAACATGCTGTTGATGGTAGGAAAGAAAGGCAGAAAGATCCTACTTCCCGAAGACATCACAAAGATGCCACACCTGCTAGCTCTTGCTGAGTAATAAACCACCCCTAAATTTAATAGCTTGAAACAATAACCATTCATTTAGCTCAGGATTCTGTAAGTGGCAATTTGAACTGGGCTCAGCTGGGTGGGTCTTCCGGAGTTAGCTGGTCTGACTCTTGCATCTGTGCTCAGCTGCTGGGCCGGGTGATTGGTGCACAGGGGTGGGAAGAGTGAGTGTCCAGCTGGGATGGGCCATTTCTACTCCCCGTGGTCTGTCATCCTCCAGTCAGTTAGTCCAGGCTTGTTCATGGGGTGGTTCACTAGAGTTCAAGGGTAAAAGTGGAAGTGTACAAAGTTTCTTGAAGCCTAGTCCCAAAACTTGCCCAACATTGCTTCTGCTGCATTCTCTTCGCTCAAGAAAGAGGCAAGGCAATTTAGACTCAATAGATGAAAATAGGCTGAACCTATTGATGGGAGGAGATACCAAGAATTCTGGTCATTTTTCTCCCATCTCGCTATGCAACCAATACATACCTTTACGGTTTAAACTACTAGCAGGCAGTCTTTCTGTTCTTTTCCACCAAGACATTCTAACTGATTTGACCTGCCCTCTAGCTAACCCTCAAAACTGAGGAAGCAGCCTTCACTCTAAACAAAATTACAAGTTAAACTC
>JAPYXV010002898.1:0-12738 GCA_028533065.1 Trachops cirrhosus
CCCTGGCTGGTGTAGCTTAGTGGATTAAGCGCGGGCCTGTGAACCAAGAGATCACGGTTCGATTCCCAGTCAGGGCACATGCCTGGGTTGCAGGCCAGTTCCCAGCAGGGAATGCACAGGAAGCAACCATACATTGATATTTCTCTCCCTCTCTCCTTCCCTTCCCCTCTAAAGATAAATAAATTAAATTAAAAAAAAAGAAAAACGCATAAATCCAACTGAATAATTTCCACAGTATTCCTCCTGAATCAAATCAACATTTTTATTCATTATATAACCATCTAAATATTGTTCATATTGTAATTCATTTGTACATATTTTTTCTATGATAATTGATTGGGTTCTTGAGAATATTTATTTTCAAAACAACCTCCCATCTACACTCACTAGCCTTTGAGCCTCAATGCAGTTTAAGCATTCTGAACTCTAGTGAACTTTTAATTATATGAAAAACTTAAATTTACATCTGCTTTGAAAGACATTAATTTTAGTAAGATTCCCTCTGCTAAACGGAAGCTTGTGGGAGAAAAGAAAGCATTTTCATGTGTAATTTGTGTGATCCCTGTAGCATGAAGATTCAGAACGTTCTCTGGAATAAATTCAAATAAGAACATTTGTCATTTTTATTATATATCAAAGGTATGTTTATAGTCTATATAACATATTAAATCCATTAAAGGTCCCCACCCAGATTCCTGAGGCAATTGGTGGATGCATATCAGAGGAAAGTTGTGACACAGGAATAATTATTTTTTATGCTAAATTGTTAATAAGCTAAATTAACTCATTATTTGATATTTAACCAAAGTTTTTGTATTTTGATTTTAATTTTATTTTGTAAAGAGTAACAAACATTGTATTTTTATTTTGGGGGCAAGGTAGTGTAGCTGCTTTATTTATTCAAGTCTCTAGCTCTAATTCATACATTTAAAACCCTACAGGATTTATTGAACATTAAGAAAAACACTTCTATAAGAAGTTTAACATTTTTTTCATTTGTCGCATATACTAAATCCATGTTAAATTTTAAAAAATATCGTGCTTTCAACTGTGAAGAAATCTGAGTATTAAAAACATCAAAACAATGTTTTATGGTGTCTCCTTTCCTTACTTCCTATGACTTTAACATGTGAATTTATGCAGTTGCTGTGTGTTCACAACCTGTACACTTAGAGTTTTATATAAACTCTACCATCACATGTGATGGTAGAATCAAAGAATTTCCTGTTATGATGCATTGAGATAAGGCAGGAGTATCACCTACTTGACATACTCTCAGAGAAATCTTCCTACGAAGGCCTGTTCCCTGAACGTATGTTTCATACAGAAAAATCACAAAGGCACACTGACAAACACATACTCACAAACACACACCACGTTCAAGATTAAAAATCTTGAGTCAGAGCCATTTCACTTGGGCTAGGACAGATATAAACTATTTTTTTTAACTAAAAACTTGATGTTTATATTCAAAGTTTTTGTGGTAAAATGTACATAAAATTGACCTTAACAATTTTGAAGTGTACAATTCAGCAGCTTTAAGTACATTTACATTGTTGTGCAGACCACATCATTATTTATGTCCAGAACTTTTTAACTTGCTAAACTGAAGCTATGTACCCAGTATATGTATGCTTTTATATGACACAAGCAATACTGTCATAAACATCGTAATTCATGGACTTTTATATATTATTGCTCTTATTTTTATTGGCTAGACTCTCCAAAGTGGGGATTGGACACTTAAATAGCATGTGTATTGTTAAATGTTAATTTATACAGTCAGACTTCAAAAAATGCCTCTGCAGTCTACTTATTTTACCAACACAAAAATTTAGATGACATGAATAACTCCTAGCAAAACAGGAATTACTACATTTGATTCAAAGGAAAACTGGAAGAACATGTGATTTTGTTCAAGACATGTAATTTTTATAACTGAGTATTGTTGCATAATCTTTGAGAAAATACATGTGGGTAGGGTTAATACTGTTCAAACTTTTCCCAAATCCAAAAGGCTCCCTGAGTGACATTCATAAAATTATCTCCAAGATAAAATTCAAGCCAGGCTCACCTTTCAAACCAGAAGAAAGTGATGGTCAGTCCATTTACTTCCAAAACTTGGGTGTCTATAGACTCTGTGGCTGTAGGAAGAGGCAGGGGCCTGGGCACCGTTAAATGTTACATAACAAGGACTGAGAAGGGGGGATGTGATGGGAAGAGAAAGAAAGACTTATGGTTTACAAGGTCAAAACAAAGGGAACATATTGTACCTATTGACCCTGACATCTTGCACTTTCGTCTTTTCTCCTGGACTCCTGCCTGTGATTTTTTTCCATGGAGTCGACTGTTTCCTATTTGGCCCTCTACCCCTTTGCGGCCACCCTCTAGCTGACCCAGCAGCATTGTCTCTGCCAAAGGACCTGCCTTTTCAGGAAGAATTCAAGGGAGGACGGCTTCAGTTTTGCCACTTTTGCCTCCAGTGAAGTTTCAGGCTTAATGTGTTCTGGCACCCACGTGTTCACATTCTTCCGACCTCTCTGTTCAGAAATCTAAAACATGGAGAACAGTTCTCCACAGATAAGGAAAACTGAACGTTTCAGCAAGCAGATGATTGAGGGAAATTTTCAGCTTCTCTTCCCCTGACAGACAAGTTTAAAACTACAACAATATAATACTGTTTAATCTGTATCAACTGGAGGATAATAGAGTTACTTTCTCTTAAAACATCCAACGTCCCCAACTCCCTGCCTTGTAGCTAATGGCACACTAAGTATTCTGTGTGTCCCATTTGTTCTGAAATTATTTTCTTTCTGCTTTTGGACATGCAGCAGTAGTCATATTAAGTAGACATTAGATATACAGAGAGAAATACATTTTCCACGTGGTCTTCGAATTCTTTAGTACTTCTCCTTTTTGCTTATTTATTTAGTCCATTTTTGTTACAACCGGCATACTTTATTATATTAGTTTCAGATGGACAACACAGTGATTTGTCATTTGCTACAATGTGCTCACCACAGCAGGTCTAGTAACCATCTGCACCTCTCAAAGTTACCATGTTATTGATTACACTTCCTCGCTGCGTATTACCTTCCCATGGCTTATTTATTTTATAACTGAAGTTTGTGCCTTTTATTCTTTTTCATCTTTTACACCCAGTATTTGAATGCACTCCATTCTGGAAACCATGTTTGTTCTCTGAATCTATGCGTCTATTTTTATTTGGGGGGGTGTGTTAAATATTTTATTTATTTATTCTTAGAGAGAGGGGAAGGGAGGTAGAAAGAGAGGGAGAGAAACACTGAAGTTAGAGACAAACATCAATCAGCTGCATCAGCTGCCTCTCACACGCACCTGGACCAGGGACCTGGCCCACAACCCAAACACGTGCCCTGACTGGGAGTTGAACCGGTGACCCTTTTTCCCCTTGTGGGCCGATGCCCAACCAACTGAGCCACACTGGCCAGGGCCTGTTTTTTGGTGTTGTTGTTGTTTATTTGTTTTGTTTTTTAGATCTCACAAGTAAGGGGAATCATATGGTATTTCACTTAGTATAATATCCTCTATATATATATAATCACTTCTTTATCCAGTTGTCTTAATGGACATGTAGGGTGCCTCAATATCTTGTCTTGTAAATAATGCTGCAATGAACATAGGGATGCCTATATCTTTTTGAGTTACCATGTCTGTTTTCATAGGATAAATAGCCAGAAGTGAAACGTTGTATGGTGGTTCTCATTTTTTAATTTTGGATTGACCTCTTTACTGTTATGTATAGCCTTTCGCTGCCTATCCTTATGGTCTTGTTTCAAAGTTTATTTTGTCTGATATGAGCATTGCTACCCCAGCTATCTATTTGTTTCTATTTGCATGGAGTATCTTTTTTATCCCTTCACTTTTAATTTGTGTGTGTGTATTTATATGAAGTGAGTTTCTTATATGTGGCATATAAATGTGTTTTTTTTAATCCAGTCAGCAACCCTTTGTCTTTTGATTGAAAACTTCACTCCATTTACTTTTAAAGGATGTATTGATAGCTATATACTAATCACCATTTTGTTTATTAATTTTTGCTGATTTGTGTAATTCTTTTCTATTTCTTTCTCATTCCTTTTAACTCTTCACTTATGGTTTGGTGGTTTCCTTTAGTCTTTTGTTTGGATTTCTTTCTCAATCTTTGCGTGTCTTCTGCAGTTTTGTTTGGTTTGTGGTTACCATGAAGTTCATATATTTTGGTCTAAATCTGTAGAAGTGCATTTAAAGATGATAGGTGTTTAAATTCAAATGCATCTTTAAAACACCACCTTGTTATCCCCATTCTTACTTGAGATCTTTGATATCATATTTAAGATCATTTTGCTTTGTTCATTCCCTAACTTCTTATTGTAGTTATAATTGCTTTTGTTACTTTTTAAAACCTTTCTACTAGGACTATTCCGCTGACTGTTATATACTTGCTTCTACCAGCGAAAATTTTTCTTTCATATATTTTCTCTATTTCTGGTAATGGCCTATTGTTTCCCATTTGAATAAGATCCTTTTATATTTCTGGTAAGCCAGTTTATTGGATTTCACCTTATATGTAACTAGATGTTTGTGTCTATAAGATTCTCTCTTCACCTTAGTGTGGATCTCTTTTGGTTCATCTTGTGTGGGACTCTCTGTACTTCCTGGACCTGGATGTCTCTTTCCTCCCTCAGAGTATGAATGTTTCAGCCATTATTGTAATAAATTTTTTGCCCCTTTTTCTATCTCTTCTCCTTCTGGGGTCCCTCTAGTGCCAATATTAGTATGCTTGGTGTTTTATGAGAAGTTCCTTAAACTATCCTTGTTTTTTTTAAATTTTTTTATTTTAGATTATTCAGTACAGTTTCTATCCTTTATTCCCATTCCAGCCCACCCACCCATCCCTCCCATTTCCAACCCCCCTAGTTTTGTCCATGTGTCCTCTATATTTGTTCCTGTAAACCCTTCCCTTCTCCCCTGAAATTCCCTCCCCTCTCCCCTGTGGGCCCTGACAACCTGTCCTCTATTTCAGTGTCTTTTGTTATATTTTACTTGTTTCTTTGTTTTGTTGTTTAGGTTCCTTTTAAAGGCGAGATCATTAATTTCTTTTTTTCTGTTAGCTGTTCTGATTGGGTGATTTCCACTATTCTGTCTTCTAGCTTACTACTCTTCTTGTACATTCTTCTGTATTGTTTAATATACTGTTGATACCCTTACTGTGTTCCTCTATTCTTCTCCCAATATCAGTGACCTTCCTTATGACCATTATTTTAAATTATTTACCAGGCAAATTTTTTATCTCTGTTTAATTAGGGTTTTTCCCCATTGTTCTTTCTTTTGGAACATATTTCTTGTTCTCCTCAGTTGGTTTGATTTTTTTTTCTATATATTTGGTAAATCAACTACCTCTCCTGAACTGAATGGAGTAGCTTTGGGTAGGAGAGTCCTGAGTGTAGGCTGTGTGTGCTAAGTGGATTTGGGAGGCTGGGTGGATTTGAAGTGGCTATGTAAGGTGCCAGGTGTGCCCTGGAATGCCAGCTGGCTGGACCTGGGCAGGTGTGGGTTGGGATTTCCCAGGGTATGTGATTCTAGAGGCACCCTGGAAGGCCAACTTGCTGAGGCTGTTGCAGATGGGGGCAAGGTGACCAGGATCACACTGTGGTAACCTTGCAGGCTGGCTAGACCATTGCAACTGAGTTCCCACTTGCACCATGTAGGTGGAGGAGCAATGTGAACAATGACATTCACTGACACCTCCAATCCAGGAAAATTCC
The DNA here is from genome assembly GCA_028533065.1 of Trachops cirrhosus. Classification (NCBI taxonomy): domain Eukaryota; kingdom Metazoa; phylum Chordata; class Mammalia; order Chiroptera; family Phyllostomidae; genus Trachops; species Trachops cirrhosus. The sequence continues at coordinate 5,787 of JAPYXV010002898.1, forward strand.
CGAAGATCTCTGAGAGTCCCCATGGTCCCGACCCTTCTCTATGAGGTCTCTTTTGTTTGCTGTGCAGAAGCTCTTCAATCAGGCCTCATTTGTTCTCAAAAGGAAATGCTCTATGTATAGGTATATATTTACATTGTCAGTGGGAGGAGGTAAGTTTAAGATCTTCCTATGCTGCCACTTTGAACTGACCTCAACCATGATTTTTAATACACTCTTAGAGGTAAGATTCTTTCTGTATACATTTTTTTTCATGTATTCCTCTTTTGGGGGTGGGGTGTCATTACAAAAATAGTAATACCTTTATAAAAAGTTATGGTTTTTTCTACCATTATTTTATTCAAATTATACATTTAATTTCTTACCTTTTCCTTGAAAATTTTAATTTCTTTTAAATATTAGAGAGTCTAAATAACAAGTTGATAATCTGACAACATAAAAACTTGCAGAAACTCCAAGGTTTAAAATAAGGTAATCCATATGACTTGGAGAGTAGATACACATTCTAATTACCTTGATTTTTCTTTAAGGATTTATCATTAATGCTTACTTTTTGAGTTATAGTATAATCAAAATGTTTATTCATTAACTTGGAGATATACCTGCACATTTCCATTAAAAATAATGACCACTTTTGAATATTTAAATTTAGAGAGAGGGGATTTATAAGCTATTACAAAATTTCTAAAGATATAAGAAATCCTGGGATTGTTACTGTTGGCTAAAGTATTCTACTGTGACTCTAATTATTTCCTCCTATTCATTTTCAAAATATATTCAAGTCTTAATACTAGACTTTGGCTGCTGAAACGTTCTTGATATGGATTTACTACTAAGACTAAAAGTCATTCACTACTAATATGGGGACATTTCTCTTGGTTAATTTACTTACCTATTTGTAGCTCCAATCATATTGAAATGACTTTTAGAATGTTTGGATACATTATTCATCAATTTACACGCATTCTCTTTTTCAATTTGACTGCTAGACATTCTGTGTTTGCTCAATTGTCTTCCTTCCCTACTATAACATTTTTTACATACCTGTTTCAAGATGATATCAGACTTTTATGATATTTGATATCTGATGGTATCAATACATTTTAAGGTCTATTTGTGTTTCATTCATTTGCTTAAATAAAACATATTTATTGAGGGTCTTCTATGTGTCAGGCACTTTCCTTGGCCTTGGGGATTGAATGTTAAACAAGACTGACATAATATTTCCTACATTTTTACTATACATAATAGTCCTTACTATTTCTAATAGTTCTTATAGAGGTGAGAATATATGGACAAATAATAAATAAATAAACTACATAAATTAATTCAAATTTGTGACAAGCTCCATATAGGAAATACACTGGATGGTGTGCTAACAGTTAAGAGTGAATCACAGACTGGGACAGCTTATCTTAAAATAAAAGTGGACTAAATAAACATTCTAAAATGGGCATATATTTTATGAACCTATAAAATATTTAAATGGATTTACGTTGATAGATTTAATAAGAAATTATTGCATTGAATGAGGTCTATAGGTTCCAGATAATGAGTAATTTCAGCTGCTTCCCAGAATAGCAGCTGAGTGAGAAAGGATGTGGTCCTAGTGAAAACAATATGTGTTCGAAATTGATTGTGTTATTAGGATAGCTTACAAGCCTTGGAAATTACAGGCCAAGCATTAAATATGGTACCTTTACTAGATTTCTCCACAAACTGAGTTCTTGAAGCTGTTGTCAAGAAGTTAAAAGAAAATAATAATATGAATAATTGCCACAAGGAAGTAGGAATTAAAATGTTTAAAATAAATTTATAATATCACGTTATTCATATTCAGATAGTTTTTTAAATTTCACTTTCTTTTTAAAAAGATTTTGTGTATTTATTTTTAGAGAGAGCAGAATAGAGGAAGAAAGAGAGGGGGAGAATCATAAATCAGTTGCCTCTGACCAAGACATGTGCCCTGACCAAGAATTGAACTGGCGACCTTTCAGTTTGCAGGCTGGCGCTCAATTTACTCAGCCACTCCAGTCAGGGCTAAATTTGAGTTTTAATTACAGTTTGCATTCAACATTTTTTGTAATAGTTACAGTTGTGTAGCACAGCAGATATTCTTATAGATTACAATGTGTTCCCTATGATAATTCAAATGCCCACCTGGTACCAGAGATACTACCATATTGTTGACTACATTCCGTATGCTGCATCTTGCATCCCTGCAGCTATTTTGTGACTACCAATCTGTACTTCTCAATCCCTTCACCTTTGTTTTTGAGACAATTTTCCACATATTTTGTATAAGGCCCCCCTTTTCCCCCTCTGTTTATTTTCTGTTTTTTCCCCCTTTTTTGTTTTGTTTTGGGCATGTGGAGTGCTGAGTCCTGATTTGGGACATAAAGACATAAATATAAAGGTGCTCAATATGATTCTTTGAATCACATTATTTCATTTACTTTAATTGTAGATACCTTATAATTACTACATTTGGAAAGATAACTTGAGATGTAAAAACAAAAAAATAAATAAATAAAGGAACAAAACAAAAGAAAACCTTTAGACTAAAAGATTATTCAAAGTAACATTTTTTATTTAGACAGCTTCAAAAAGGTCTGAAAATAAAATGACTTTACTTATTATCCATTTCTTTACACTTATTTCTTTTTTCTCTCTGCATTTTAAAACTGTTCTTCAAGGCCAGGCATAATTAAATTCTTTCAAGAAAGCCTACTCCATTTTGGCCCATTTAAATATTTTCCTTCTCTTCTTTTTACAATCTTTCAATATATTAATCAGTCGATCATGTTTCTTCATATATTTTATCATATTTGTAAGTAACTCTGCTTTCACACTAGTATGGCAGAGTTGTGTAGCTGCAATAGAAATCATATCTCCAAAGCCCAGAAGTTTTAGTCTCTAGTCTTTTATAGGAGAAGATTTTTGGCTTCTATCCCAAACTAAAAATACCCAAATGCTGATCAACAGTGTAATAGAAAAACAGTGTTATGGTTACACCATGAACAGCCGTGTAGCCATGGGTTTCATGAGAATGCCCCAGAGGGCTTCTTTAGTACTAATTGCTCGTCCCTACTCCCAGCATTTCTGATTTCAAAGCTCTGGAGTGGAGCCCAAGAACTAGCATCACTAACCAGTTCTCAGGTAATGCGGATTCTTATGGTCTGGGGGCCACACTTCAAGGGTGCTGTTATAAAATAATGAACATGAATGAGTTACTGCCACAAGCAGCAACATGGATGAATTTCAGGACCTAATGTTGAACAAAAGAAGGAAGAGTAGATATTTATTATTCCGTTCATATGAAGTTTAAAAAAATACAAAAAAAGTCAGGATATACGCTTAGAATTCTAGTGACCAGAATAGGGATTAATGGAGATTTCTAAGGCATTGTTACCTTTTCTTGTTCTTGGTGATGATTATACCGTTGTGCTCACTTTACATAATTTCTTAGAGCTGAATATTCACAATTCATGTACTTTGCTTAAATAAAATATGTACTAAAAATAAGTTTGCTATTTTTTATTACAAGAAAGTTAAGATTGATACAGTTGACAGCAATATCAAGAATTACCTTCAGGCCTGGCTGGTGTGGCTCAAGCAAAGGGTTGCCGGTTCGATTCCTAGTCAGGGCGCACACCTGGGTTGCCAGCCAGGTTCCTAGTAGGGATGCACAAAAGGCAACCACACATTGATGTTTCTCTCTCTCTTTCTCCCTCCCTTCCCTTCTCTTTAAAAATAAATACATAAAATCTTTTAAGAAAAGAATTATCTTCACATGTCTGGAAGAGACTCCTACTTCCTGAGACTTACCCAACAAGGGATTACTTTTCTCAAGGATCAAGAAGCCTGGAGATTGGTAACTGGGCATAGGTGCTCTGCAGCTTCTGTAACATGTTGCCAAAGCCCGTTGTCTCCTATCTTTCTTCTGAGTCATTCTTCAAAGTCACAAAGTCGCTGCTGTAGTTCCAGTCATGTTATCTGTAGTCCACATAGAAAGAATAAAAAATGATAAAGTGGTGAGCTAATGCAAAAAGATGTAAATAAATTTCCTACCCCCCAGTATATTTCTGCATATATATGTCATAATATTCGTATGTGGTAACTCTTAGATTCAAAGAACACTGAGAAGCAAAGTTAGTAAGTAAGCTTTTTTAGCTATCCTAAAATTACTTGTGTTGCCCTGGCTGGTGTAGCTGAGTGGATTGAGCATGGGCTGTGAACCAGAGGGTTGCCAGTTCAATTCTTAGTCAGGGCACATGCCTGGGTTGTGGGCCAGGTCCCCAGGGAGGCCACATAAGAGGCAGCCTCACATTAATGTTTATCTCCCTCACTTTCTCCCTCCCTTCCCCTCTCTCTAAAAATAAATAAATAAAACCTTTAAAAAAGTACTTGTGTTGGTAAGAACAAGGTGGATATTTGCTAAGTAAATAGCAGTGTTTCACACAGTAGGTAATTAAATGCACTAAGAAGATCTCATAATCACAAAATGAATGCTTCCACCATAGTCCACATTTAAAATGGAAGTTTTTGAAGATTGTTTTAGATTGAACTTGAACTATAAATACCTAAATACATTTTTACATATAACACACATATTTGTATTATATATGCTCCACACTCTTGACAAATAGTTTCCTTCATCTCTTTTTATGCAATAGTGAATTTTTGAACTCGATATGTGTGAAACAATCCCTGGTGAGTAGCGAAGCTTTAAATTATTTCTAGAATACTATAGCAGACAGAAAGTATGTACTCATTTTAAATTTTCACTCTTGTTTAGTTAGGCCACACTCATCAATGTGGAGAATCTTATTACTCATGTCATGAATGATAGAAATATTTTCTTTCTAGTATTGCTATAAAATGTTACAGGAGGATTTTTCAAATATTGGATTCATTCATCCGTTCATCTCTCCATCCATTCATCCTTTCATTCATTGATTTCTTGGATATTTATTGCATTTCTCCTATGTGATATGTCTTGTATTAATACTGATACTGCATTGAATAAGATAGGAAATGACTAAATAGCAGAGAAGATAGACATTGAGCAAGTTTTTGCAAGATCGATGACAAAGTATAGTGAAGCTGTGGTACAGGGAGGCCAATCAAAGTTTGGCATGCCAGAAAAGGCCTGCATGAAGTGGTATTTACTCTGAGACATGAAAGGGAGAAAAGGGTTACCTAGGCTAAGCTAATTGGAATTGAGAGTTGAAAATGTTCCAGGTTTACAGAACATCTGAGGGAAGTACTCAAAGATTTAATTAAAAAAAAAAAACAAGAAAAGAAAACGCATAACATAGTCAAGAGACTCAAAAACAGGGAGTCTAATGACCAGATTTGCCATTAAGTAAGACCTCTGGTTAAGACCGGATTGTAGGTAGAAATGAATATATAGAAAGGTATGGAGGAGGAGGCTATTTTAGCAGTCAAGATTAAACATAGCAACTATCTGAAGTAGGATAGCAGTTAGTGGAGAGACATAACTGACTTCCACAATTAGCAGATTGGGGATGTGTAGGAAAGACAGTTAGGTTTCTGGCATTAGCAGCTGAGTGGCTGGCAATGGCCTTTCCCATAAGAAAAGTGGGTTTGAGATGAAAATATCTAGTTTGGTTTAGAGAGTCTGTATCATTGGTGCCCAACCCGTGCCCCGCAGGCTGCACGGGCCCAGGATGGCTGTGAATGTGGCCCAACACAAGATCGTCAATTTACCTAAAACATTACGAGATGTTTTGGTGATTACACGTTGTGAGGTATTTAATGTATAGACCAAGACAACTGCTCTTCTTCCAGTGTGGCTCAGAGAGACCAAAAGTTTGGACACCCCTGAGTGGGATTGTTAAATACGAAGCCAGGTGATTATATTTCGAGTTTAGAGGAGAATTCTGGGGGTTTTCAGCATATACTTGATGAAATTGAAATCAAGGGCATGATAACATCTAAGACAAGCTGTTAGAGAGAAAAGAAAGTCTAGAAAACATCAGAGTGGAATTAACTGATTCTGTCAAAGAGTCACATGATAGGAACCCAACTTTTAAGTAATTGTGTGTTTCTAAGGAATTGGCTCACACAGTTGTGGAAGCTGGAAATTCTGAAATCTTCAGGGCAAGCTGGAGACCAGGGAAGAGTTGTTTATTTTGCAACTCAAGTGCAAAACCAGTTCGGAGACAGCTTTCTCTTTTCCTTGGGAGGTCTCAGGTTTTTTCCCCCACTTAAGGCTTCAATGGAATGAATGAGGTCCACCAATATTATGAAAGAAAATCTGCTGATAATAAAGATTAATCTCATCAAAATATAGTCTCACAGCAATATCTAGACTGGTGTTTAACCAAATATTTGGGTGCTGTGGCCTATCGAAGTTAACACATAAAATTAAGCATCACACAAATAAAAAATAACATTTCATCATTTCTGATTCTGATCCTTTTTACTCATTTAATTTAAAGCATAATAATAAAGGCCATATATGAGAGACCTGCAGCCAACATCATACTCAATGGGCAAAAACTAAAATCTTTTCCACTAAGATCAGGAACAAGACAAGGCCGTCCACTTTCTCCACTTCTATTTAATATAGTACTAGAAGTTTTAGCCACAGTGATCAGGCAAGAAAAGGAAATAAAAGGCATCCAAATCAGAAAGGAGGAAACAAAACTGTCACTGTTGGCAGATGACATGATAGTGTACATAGAAAATCCTATAGACTCAGCCAAAAAACTGCTTGAATTAATAAATGAATTTATAATCACCTAATAAATGAATTTGGCAAAACAACGGGTTACAAAGTCAATATCCAGAAATCAAAGGCATTTTTGTACACCAACAATGAAACAGCAGAAGCAGAAATCAAGAAGAAAATCCCATTCGATATAGCAAAAAGAAAAATAAAATACCTAGGCATAAACCGAACCAAAGAGGTAAAAGACCTGTATTC
>JAPYXV010002899.1:0-12738 GCA_028533065.1 Trachops cirrhosus
AAAGGGACTTACTAAGAAAAAGAAGATAAAAAACATGTACAGTAAAATGACAGCAAACTCACAGTTATTAACAACCACACCTAAAACAAAAACAAAAAGAAACTAAGCAAACAACTAGAACAGGAACAGAACCACAAAAATGGAGATCACTTGGAGGGTTAGCAGCAGGGGAGTGGGAGGAGGAGATAGGGGGAAAAGGTACAGAAAATAAGCAGCATAGATGGTAGGTAGAAAATAGACAGGGGGAGGGCAAGAATAGTATAGGAAATGTAGAAGCTAAGAAACTTATGACACGTGGACATGAACTAAAGGGGGGAATGTGGGTGGGAGAGGGTGTGCAGGGTGAAGGGGAATGAAGGGGGGGAACAGGACAACTGTAATAGCATAATCCATAAAATATATTTTAAAAAACATAAAAATAAACAGAAAAAGTAAAAAAAAATATATATTAAGTCATAAAAGAAAAATCTAATTATTTTGTAAGGTACAAATAAACTTATCCATAACAAATATAATCCTTCCTCTGTCTCATCCCCTCTTACACCCTGACAGAGTTCTTCTCTTCTATTACTATTCTTATTACAGTTAGCTTGGTGTTAAAGTCATTTATATATGTCTTGTTCCCTTACTAGAACATGAACTTCAAATCCTAGAAGTTCAGGACCACATCTGATTTACCTGTATAATTTTACACATAGTAGTCAATCAATAAATATTTGTTAAATATTATTTTTAAATGAAACTAAGAGGAAATACTATAGATTTATTAAAAGGTCTTAAATAAATCAATATCCCAAAGAAAAATGGGTAAATACTATCCATAATCAATTCACTTAAAAATACAAATGGTCAAAAATACATGAAAAAATATTCCAGCCCTGGCTGGTGTGACTCAATAGATTGAGCACCAGCCTGGGAACCAAAGGGTAGTCGGTTCAATTCCCAGTCAGGGCATATGCCTGGCTTGCAGGCCAGGTCCCCAGTAGAGGGTGCGCAAGAGGCAACCACAAATTGATGTTTCCCTCCTTTTTCTCCTTCTCTCCCCCTCTCTAAAAATAAATAAATAAAATCCTTAAAAAAAAGAAAAAAGAAAAATATTCCAATTTACTAATAAAATAATAAAAAATAAAAGTAAAGAAAAATGTGTTTACTAAAGTCATTTTACTGAAAATATAATTTGATCAATCTTTCTGTATAAAAATTTGGCTATATCTATATCTCACTTTGCTATATCCTTTAAAACAGCAATTTCATTTTCAATAATTCATCTTAAGAAAATATTCAAGTCCTGGCTGGTGTGGCTCAGTTGGGTGGAATGTTGTCTCCTAAAGCAAAAGGTCACAGAATTGATTCCTGGGCAGGGTACACGCATAGGCTGCAGTTTCAGTTCCCTGCAGGGGTGAGTACGAAAGGCAACCCATCAATGTTTCCCTCTTGCATCAATGGTTCTCTCTTTCTCTCCCTCCCTCTTTCTCCTTCTCTCTAAAATCAATAAGCATGTCCTCGGTGAGGATTTAAAAAAAAGGAAAGAAAATATCCAGATAAGTATGCAAAATGCCTTGTACAAAGATGGTCCGCACAGTGCTATTTTACAGGAGAAAGAAATAAAAACATAAATGTCCCTCCACTATCAAATAATGATACATAATAAATAAAGTAAATATAATTAAAATACTAAAAGGTCATTAAAATGTATATATTTACTGACACCCAACTATTTCTATACTATTAAGTGTGAAAGAAATGGGGTATGTTCTATAACCGTTTAATAAAATTATAAGCTAATTTAACAAAACAATTTATGTTTATCTAGGAAAGTGTGTATATCAAAATGTTCACAAAGACTACCTTAAAGGATAGTTTTTCTCTCTTTTTTCAAACCCTTACTACTCTCTAAACCTGCTTCTTCTGGAAATTAAAAAAAGAGAGAGATCAGTAACTACTGAAACAGAAAGATTATTCACAGATGGTGAATAGGAGAACTGCTCTTAAAATATCATGTACTGTTGCATGGTTCTATTGTTTCAAAATATATATATATTCTTTAAAAAAAATAGTTATATTCCAAAACTCTGGAACATAACAAAAACTCTGGGAGAAAAAACTGAAATATAAATCAAAATTTCAACATTGGTTATCTCCAGAGGTATACAATGGAGGCTTTCCTCACAATGAAAAATGTTATTTTTACATCAAAAAGGCACATAACTTCAATTTTATATTGAATGTCACGTAACTTTACATAATAAAGGAAAAGCAGAAAAATGGTTTCAACAGTATATAGATTTAAAATTTAATGCCAAATCAGCCCTGGCTGGTGTGGCTCAGTGGCTTGAGTTCCAGCCTGCGAAGCAAATGGTCACCAGTTCAATTCCCAGTAGGGGTACATGCCTGGGTTGCAGGCCAGGTCCTCAGTGGGAGGTACATGAAAGGCAACCACACACTGATGTTCCCCCTCTCTTTCTCCCTCCCTACCCCTCTCTAAAAAAGAATATAAATAAAATCTTTAACAAATTTAATAACAAATCAATGCAAAAGTGTTTCATGGTACAAAACACTGACAAAGTTAAACATACTTAATTTCAAAACAATTTTAAAAAAGGACACAATTTTCCATTTAACTCTGAAAATAACACATGATCTCCTTAATATGAATACTCACCCCATATCTTTCAGCTACAATGTCTTCAAAATTTCTATTTTGTCTCTCAGCTTGTTCCTTCATTCTTTGATAAGACTTCCTCAGCCAACTTAATCCACCATCTTCTATTACTGAAACTAAATTTCAATACTAAATGTCAGTTATTCTTTTCATGTGGTATAACAGTATTAATATTTATTGCTTATAAAATCACTTCTGAAGTATAAAAATTGAATATTCTTCTTGAACATAAAAGGCATAAGTGTATTTGAAATCTAACATATATTTGAGTGCCTGCATATGCAAAGTACAGATGTTTGTGACTATGAGAAAGAAAAAATAAATAAAACTATCCTCAAAAAACTGCAATCTAAAAGAATGAGGACAAAAGGATATAAGTAATAACAACAGAGATAATATTGGCCAAATATTATTAAAAAGATAGAAAGAATTATAGAAAAAATTGAAAAGGGAAGATTATTTCTAAAGGAAAGGTAAGAAAAAATTTCACAAACCAGACTCAAAAAAATGAGTTGGGATTCTTCAGACAAAGGTGAGAGCAGGCAAGGCATTTCCAGAAATAAATAAGGAACAAAGGTATACACATGGGGGGCGGGGGGAGGGGAGAAACTACCTCCATACATCACAAAAAGAAATAAGGAAATTACAGATAATATTTAAATGTATATTAATTCAAATTATTCTAAATCATGATCACCAACTATGAAAATCTGAATGCCTTCAACAAACTTTATTAAGTCACTTATATTTCCTCCTATACACATCACACTTTTAATATGCATAAAGAAAAATCTAATCAATTATTTAAGTAAAAATTCTGTTCCTGATTTCCTTGTACAAATATAGGACTACTTTACATCATCCCAGTTCTATAACCAATAAAAAGACACACACACATAGATCCCAAAAGACATATAAGAATCTTCATTAAAAATCTGTGGTAATCCCACCAGCCCAGAAAACAACCTAAATGTTTACCATTAGTCAAATGGATATGTATTATAAATTATATTCCTAAAAAAATACTATGCAGCAATGAGAATGAGTGAGTACAATTATACAAACATGGATGAATCTGAAAATGTGGACAAAGCAGCAGGAAACAGAAGAGGGCACAGTGTATGATTCCAGAAAAAACTAATTTTTGGTGCTAGAAACCAGAACAGTAGTAACCCTTCTGGCAAGAGTACAGGGACCAGAAGGACACAAAGGAGCTTTGGGGATGCTAACAACGTTCTGCTTCTCAAACTGTGTGTGCCAATAACACAGATGTTTTCATTCTTTGAAAATGATCAGTCACTATACATATGAGTTGTGTACTCTTTTGTAAGTATTAAATATCAATAAAATGGTTACTTGAAAAGACAGATTTTTCAACCCTCAAATTCTAGTCCATCATTCAAATCTGAGTTTATCTTTACTAAGCAATTTGTTCTAAGATAATGGGTCTTTCCTTACAGGTCTAAAATACTTTGTACTTCAAAACCTACATCTCTAGTGAACTCAATTATTCACTTTTTACTTTGCTCTTGCTCTTTTTTTTCCTTATTTTTCTAGTCTATGAGCTCAAAATTAAAAGCAACTACTCAAGGAAGTTAGTCTAAATCTGCAATTTCTACAGAGATAAGAGAAACCTCTTATAATTAACACCTATGTCAATGTCCCAACTATTTAATTAAATTTTTTTATTCTAAACACTTATTTGTAAAACTGATAAAATGCTAATGGGCACGGTAAAAATTTCCTGAATGATCACCAATATATAACAGTTCAGAGAAAAAAACTGAGAAAAAGACTTTTAAAATCACTGTGCTGACAAATGACTTTTAAAATCACTGTGTTGACAATTATTATGAAAATCTAGCAAGAATAAAAATTCTCAGTCAATTCAGTCATGAGTAAAATCCACAATTTTAGACGTATTTATATAATAATGTTACCTTCAGTCAGTTTATATTCTATTTCAATAGTCTTATTAATTTTATTAGATATGGCAAAAATACAATATTTTAATAAGAGATATCACCAGATTTAATATTTTAAAAGCAAATAAATATACCAATTTGCAGCACCAGTAATCATGAAATTCAATTCAACAAATACTTAGTGAAATTTACTCTGCATATGAAAATTTGTTGCACACAGTAGAGAGCAAAAACATGAATGAAACATAGCCCCAATCTTCTGTGCTGAGATAAACATATATCAAATAGTTATAAGAAATTCATTGGTATGCAACACTTAATATATACCTGTATTTCAAATTATTTTTATAAGCCAAAAATTAAGAGACTGAAAAAAGTATGCTCCCATCATAATTAAAAGTTACATTGTTATAGGCCATATACAACGAAATGAATCAGTGCTGCACTTCCCATTATTCTCAGAAGACAGGATAATATAACTATAGCAATAAACTTAAAGATTCAGAGACCTAGATTTTTAGTCTTGCTGCTGCCACTAAGTAGTTCAAAGATCTTAAGCAAGTCACTGACTTCTTTGAATCTTTGTTTATGTGTAATATAAGACAGCAGATTTAAACCACCTTTGAAATTTCTTCCAACTCAAGATTCTAAAAGACATTCCAAAAAATAGAGGGAACAGAATCTACAAAAATAACAGAAACATAAAAGAGTTTTGTGAGCAAGTATTTAGTAACTACATGGTAACAAACATAGTCGAAGAAATCTAGATTAACTAACCCTGGACTAGAAACCAGAAAACCCGGGCTCTAGTACTACTCACATGACTATAAGCAAATTGTTACCTGGCCACTCTAAGCTATAAAGTTATAAAGCTATAACTTTCCTAAGCTGTAAAGTTAGGACAATAATGTCTACTTTACTATCTTCACATGGTTGCTATGAAAATAAGCTGGTATATAAATGTGCCGGGTATACTTTAAAATGTACAAATATTCCCACTACTAAGATATAATTTAAAATAATTTTGTATGGATGCTAAGAAGTTTACTTTCTTTTCCACTTAATTTTGTCTAAATAAAGGCAACCTAAGATTAATGAATTATTAAAAAATATAGCACCTCTATCATTACCAAAAAAGAAAAGATAAAATCTTCCCAGAATATTTAATCATAAGGAAAGTATTTGATATCATCATCATTATTAAGTATTTACTATATTCCAGATATTGTGCTAATAGACTCTCATTTGATCCTCACAACTATATGGTAGGTACTATCATTAGTCCCTATTACAGATGAGTGCACTGGACTCAGAGGGATCAGGAAACTTTCCCAAAATCATGAAGCTAGTAAGTAGAAATCCAAATCCCAAGTACCTTATCTCTAAAGTCTGAGTCCTAAACTGTAATACCATATCACCTTTACATACCTCAATACTAAACTTATAACACTTTTAGATGCCTAACCATTTCAGCTCTACCATTGGCCTAAACAGAAAGACAACACTATCTGTGTATGTGGTAAAAAGTGCGTATCACATCTTAAAACTAACTTCAACTTTGGGATCTGAACCTGTGACAGACATAAGCTTTCTGTCATTTTTCTTTTCTAAGAAAATGCAATGTGGGAAAGGGAAACGGTGAAAGCATGATGTGAAGGGGAAGAAAGAACAGCTCTTTAAAAGTCTTAAATGTAAGTCGTAACACCATAAAAGTCCTAGAGGAAAACATTGGAAGGAAAATCTCGGACATTCCATGTAGACATATCCATTCCACAGATATGTCCCCTAAAACAGGGGACATAAAGGAAAGAATAAACAAATGGGACCTCATCAAATTAAAAAGCTTCTGCATAGCTAAAGAAAACAGCATTAAAATGAAAAGAGAACCACCATATGGGAAAACATATTTGCCAAGGATACTTCAGACATGGGTTTGATCTCCAAAATATGAAAAGAACTCACATGACTCCACTCCAGGAAGACAAAAAACCCAATTAAAAAATGGGCAAAAGACTTGAACAGACACTTCTCCAAGGAGGACACACAGAGGGCCCAGAGACATATGAAAAGATGTTCAGCATCACTAGCAATCAGACAGATACAAATTAAAACCACAGAGAGATACCACCTCACACTGGTCAGAATGGCCATCATAAACAAATCGACAAACAAGTGTTGGAGAGGATGTGGAGAAAAGGGAACCCTAGTGCACTGTTGGTGGGAATGCAGACTGGTGTAACCACTGTGGAAAACAGTATGGAATTTCTTCAGAAAACTAAAAATGGAACTGCCTTTTGATCCAGCAATTCCACTGCTGGGATTATATCCTAAGAACCCTGAAACTCTAATCCAAAAGAACCAATGCACCCCAATGTTCAAAGCAGCACAATTTACAATAGCCAAGTGCTAGAAACAACCTAAGTGCCCATCAGCAAATAAGCAGATCAAAAAATTATGGTACATTTACACAATGGAATTCTACGCAGCAGAGAGAAAGAAGGAGCTTATACCCTTTGTGACAGCATGGATGGAACTGGGAAGCATTATGCTAAGTGAGATAAGCCAGCCGATGAGGGACAAATACCATATGATCTCACCTTTAACCAGAACATAATCAACAAAAGAAAAAAGCAAACTAAATATAACAAGAGTCATTGAAATTAATAACACTCTAACAACAGCCAGAGGGGAGGGGGGATGAGACTGTGGGGAGAAGGGTTCTCAGGAACTACTATAAAGGACACAGGGACAAAACCAAGGGGGAAGGTGAAAGCAAGAGAGGGAGGTAGGCTTGGCTGGGGTTGGGGGAGGGGTCGGAAGAAAATGCAGACAACTTTAATTGAAGAACAATAAAGTAATTTTTTTATTTTAAAATAAAAGTTTTATGAAAGGTCATCTTTCTCCTACTGTTTTTGATCCCACTGAAAGATCCTATCTAAGGTAGAAGCTTGGGTCTTCTACACTCAGTGAAGTTAAGAAGCTGTTGACTGCAAACACCCAAAGATTGCTTTTGTTAATTCAACCTTTTCCCATAGATGAACTCATTGATTGTCCTACAACAATATTGGTGACATATGCCTGGATCATAAAATCGGCCCTACATAGTAATGGCTACTGAGCTAACTTATTACTCCCCAAACTTTTGTTTTTAAGTTTCTGAAAAATAGTATTTTAAAGGGATCGTTGTATGACTACAGTTACTATTATATGACCAACAGAGACATTTCTACACATGCTGAAAGGCAATAAAGAAAATATTATTCTTCCTTTCATATAAATATTAATATTTAATAAACTACTAAAGAAAAAACTATATATTTTTTAAAAACCTGTAAGTTGGCTCTAGACAATCTATACATAAAATACAAAAGAATTTTAGCCCTGGCTGGTGTGGCTCAGTAGACTGAGTGCCAGCCTGCGAACCAAATAGTCACCAGTTTGATTCCCAGTCAAGGCACATGCCTGGGTTGCAGGCCAGGTCCCCAGGAGGGAGCATGTGAGAGGCAACCACATATTGATGTTTCTCTCCCTTTCTTTCTCCATCCCTTCCCCTCTCTCTAAAAATAAATAAATAAATAAAATCTTTTTTAAAAAATACAAAAGCATTTTAAATGGCCAAAATAAAAATAAACTATGTATAAAAAGAAATTACTAAGATGAAAAAATAGCATCATGATTTACAGCAGTATTATCTGTACACTAGGTTAACTGTAGTTAAATAAACTTTTAGTTGACTTTATATCAATGTAACAATGAACATATAAGTATTTTTTTAAATTACTATAACAAGTAGAATTATGTGACACAAATATTTTGTTTCCATATGCTGGAAAATAATAGCACTATAGCACTATCTTAATTAAGGTCAATACAAATTATTACAAATGCTGAAAAAGTAGAAATTTCTGATATATATGAAATCACATCTTTAATGTTTATACATTACTTTCATGAAATTTCAGACTTAATATTTTATATTTTGTTATAGAATGTAGCAAACTAAAGCATTATTATTTCCTCACAGAATCATACTTTGTATTAATCCATTCAAAATAAAACCTCAAATTAAAATCATTAATATAAAAATATAATTAGTTTGCTCCCAAATGTATCATTCTCCCAACTACTAATAATTTAAGTAAGGCCTCAAAAAGACTGCAAGCATTTTATCATTGCTTGTTATATGCAAACTGAATGTTTAATAATAATCCATAGATGTTCATAACATGAAACCATACAAATTTCACATCAGATAATCAATACACTTAAGAGTTGTTTTGAAAATACAGACAAAAATAATCATGAACTTGATCAAAATTACAGCATCAAGCAGAAATATTAATATAACCAGTGATAAAATTTAAATTTACTACATCCCAAAATCTGATTTGGATTATTAAGCACTTTTGAAATTTATAATGCATCTTGCCAATCTATCCACAAACTCAGTTCACTGCCTTCAGAATACTAAATTATAAGAAATGCCTGTGTGGCTACAACAAAATTATAGAGATACCTTTAGTAACTGATGATGTATTATAGTCTTCTGGTGGAAGACCTGTCCCACCATCCTTCCAGTATGGATTCAATTCTCTTTCCTGCAGCCTGGACTGGAACAAAACATTTTCAGAAGTTGTAATTTAAAAATAACCGCACCATAAAAAATATTAATAAGTAACACATCTGAGACACAGTTAACAGTTGGAACCTTGCACAAATAAACATTCTTAAAACATTAAACATAAACTTAAAAACATTCTTAAGACACTCTTTTGCAACTTTCAGGAAATAATTAAATAACATTCATCCAATGCTCCCATTAAATGCCTATACTATAAATCAGAACAGTGCTAGATACAGAAGATGTAACAATCAATATACCTAACTCTGTCCTTGCTAGCTTATAAGAATGTAGGCAACAAACAAGTAAATGACAAATGCTTTTTAAAAGTACAGACTGCTAAAACCACACATAATTCAAACTCCTCTCACACTGAAGGACTAAAGGCTTTCTAGAGTAAGCAATATGTGCAGTCTTAGATGTAAGAATGAGCAGAAATTAGCCAAATTTTCTTTTGTGGGGGGGGAAAGGCACAGAGGTGCTCCATGTAAAAGGAACAACAGCATGCTCATAAAACCCTAGAGAAAAGTGAAAACAGCACTTTCAGGGAACTTAAAGTAGTTAGTAGTATAACCAAACAGTGGTTAAGAGATTAGGTTGCATAATAACCAGGCACTAGGCCACATAAACCATTTTAAACTGCTGTTAAGGTTTTATGCTAAGGAACAGTGAGCCATAAGAGAGACTGGCTTTGTATTACACAAAGAGCAAACTTGTTTCAGAGGAGAGAGAGTAAAAAGTAAGGTTAGAAGCCGGAGGCTCTGGCTGGGTAGGTTAGTTGGTTACTGCACTGTCTCAATAGCTAAGGTTGCTGGTTTGATCCCAGTTCAGAGCCCACACAAGAATTAAATAATGAAAGCACAAATAAGTGGAACAACAAATCAATGTTTCTCTCTCTCAATCTCCTATTTTCCTTCTCTCTCTCTGTCTCCCTCTTTCCCTTTCCTTCCTTGCCCCCTCCCTCCCCTACCCGATAACTTTCTCTCTAAAAATCAATAAATTAAAAAAATTTTTTAATGATTAGTAGCAGGGATCCAGTCAGAAGATGGTAGCAAAAATCAGGAATGGTAGCCTAGTCACTAGTCAAGTGCCTCCTGTGTCCCAAGCCTATGTTGGGCACTGGGCCTACAATGAATAAGCCAATGAATAAGCCAGGCACAGTCCTGGCCAACAAAGAAATTAGGGTCTAGAGAAAGGGGAGAGACAATTAAGCAGTATCAATACATTAAGTGCTATGAAGGTACAGGATGCTATGGAACAACATACTAGGGGTTCCTAACTTGACTTTAGGAAGTCAGAAAATGTGAGAACTAATAATGGCAATTATTAGAATTCATAGTGGCAATTAGATGAATGGAAAGAGTTAAATGTTAGTTTCCAATGATATGATCAACTACATTATCAAAAAGAAAAATGACAAAAAATGTACATCTTCAAAGGACAAAATTTAAGTTAAAGCTTAAATTAGAGTGTTAAGCAAAACCATAGGATTTGATTTCTTTTGTACTTTTTAAAAAAGATTGTCACCTCTACTACAATATCTCATAGTATTTAAAATCAAGGAATTTCTTCCAATGGTCTTATCTAGACACTCAGAGATACACATCAGAAACTCAACAGGATAAAAAAGGCTGGCATCACATACTGAGGAGGACAACTGACGATAGGCTAGACAAATTATGAGACATTATCTAAAAATACACCAACGAAAAACAACCGAGTATATAAAGAATTACTACAAACCAGTAAGTAAAAGAAAACTGAAGAAAAATAAGCAAAAGAACATAAACAGTTCATAGTACAAGAAATCTGAATGACCAAAACCAAATAAAAACCTCTTTCCTAGAAATCAGACAGATATATATAAAAACAACAGAATACCATTTCTCATCTATCAATTAGCATGAAAAAATGTTTACATTTGGCAACACAAATATTTACTAAGATAAAAGAACATATATTGTTTGAGCAGTATAGTTTGAACACTACAATCTCTTTCAAAATTAGTAAAAAATAGGTGCATACCATATAGCAGCAATTGTACTTCTAGAAATGCACAGTGGAGAAATTTGCACACATGTGCATGAGAAAACAATACAGAGTGGGGCAAAAGTAGGTTTACAGTTGTTCATGTGGGAAATGCAATAAATAAATAAATAATAAGAATAAACTCTGTGTTTGTTTCATATACTAACAACTGCAAAACCTACTTTTGCCCACCCTGTATATAAGGACCTTCATTTAGCACTATTTGTAATAATGAAAAACAGCAAACAATGTAGATGTTCACAGATTCCCTAAAGGAATAAATATTTACAGTATGTCATGGACAATGAAAGACTATGCAGTGATTAAAAGGTGAAACAGAAATAAAATATATCAACATCAATCAATCTTTACAACGCTCTCAGGCCGTCTAGTCAAATTGGCTCATTAAAGTTCCAATCATCACAACCCCCCCTGCTCAGGACGAACAGACAAGATATATACAAAATACAAAACATACTTCAGTTCAAAAAAAGACAAATAGTTCTGTGGCCGAGAACAGAACCGAAATGCAAAGAAGTAATAAGAACTGAAGCCACAGGCCTACTGGACTCTATCTGCAAGCAGAAAGTGATAGCCCTTAGTTCAATTTATGTAAGATCAACATTAAAAGTGCTCCTGTTGAGACAAAAGAAGCATAAAAGAATATACCTCCACCAAACCAGCTCTGCAAGAGATGCTAAAGGGACTGCTTTAAGGAAAGGAAGGGAAAAAAGAGAGGAACACAGGTACGTAAATGGCAACGAATAAGTACCTATCAATAATAACCTTAAACGTAAATGGATTAAATGCCCCAATTAAAAGGCATAGAGTAGCTGATTGGATAAGAAACCATGACCCACACATATGCTGCCTACAAGAGACCCACCTCAGGAGCAAAGACCTCCATAGACTAAAAGTGAAGGGCTGGAAACAAATTTTCCAAGCAAACGGACAGGAAAAAAAAGCTGGGGTAGCAATACTCATATCAGACAAAATAGACTTCCAGAAAAGGGCCATACACAGAGACCCAGAAGGTCACTTCATTATATTCAAGGGAAGAATCCACCAAGAAAACATAAACATAGTAAGTATATATGCACCCAACATAG
Organism: Trachops cirrhosus; assembly: GCA_028533065.1. Classification (NCBI taxonomy): domain Eukaryota; kingdom Metazoa; phylum Chordata; class Mammalia; order Chiroptera; family Phyllostomidae; genus Trachops; species Trachops cirrhosus. The sequence goes on from JAPYXV010002899.1 coordinate 12,346, forward strand.
GAGCACCCAAATACATAAAGAAAATCTTAGAGGACTACAAGAAAGATATTGACAGCAACACAATTATAGTGGGGGATTTTAACACCCCATTGTCAAAAATGGACAGATCTTCCAAACAAAATATCAACAAAGATATTGCGGCATTGAACAAGGCCCTAGATGAAATGGACTTAACTGATATATTTAGAGCCCTCCATCCTAAAGAAGCTAAGTACACATTCTTCTCAAATGCGCAGGAAATATTTTCAAAGATAGACCACATGATAGGACACAAAACAGGCCTCAACAAATTCAAGAAAATTGAAATCATACCGAGCATATTCTCGGATCACAAGGTCTGAAGCTAGAAACCAACCCCAATGAAAAAACCCAAAACCCTCAAGATCATGGAGA
>JAPYXV010000029.1:0-19919 GCA_028533065.1 Trachops cirrhosus
AAGAGGGATTTGGTAGAATAGAATCTCTCTTATTTGATGCCATTACAACTGTAGTCAGCCAGCTAATAGAAAAAGTCAGTAAAGCAGGGAGTCATACTAATGATCCATTAATATATTAAAATATTTATTTTATGTGAAAATATGTAACTGTACATTTATTCATAAATATTTAAGACCAAGGCTTCTACTACTTGGCCTTCTGTTTTATTTTTCCTATATAAGCCATACTCACAATGCATTTTCTATGGGTTATAATTTTGTTTTCTTCAATGTAGAGCAAGAGAGGATTCTGAAACAATCTGAGAGGAGACTCCTTTCAGAATTTTAAGAGTGGCTAATGATATTGAATGTCTTTTCATATGTTATATGCTATCCATATATTCTCTTCAGTGAAATTTCTTCATGCCTGTTTCTGTTTAAAGGTACCTTGTCTAATATATATCATTGATGCATTATCATTGAACTCACAGCCAACAGCACAAGCTCACTTAATATGTGTGATTTTTCTATAAAGCACATCAAACCTTCTTGTACTTAGAAACACTAGACAGCACTTCAGCACTATGCTTGGGCACCATTTTAAACAGTGAGATCGCCAACAAAAAGCACAAACATGTGGAAAGTGTGGCACTAAATATCCCCCAGAAAGAACACTTGTTTACAGTATAAGCCTCGAAACAAAAAGGCAAGATGTAACATTGTTTGACCCAAACTGTAAACATGCACATTAGATAACTCAAATTTTTTGCCACTCTGCTTACATGCATGTCTGCAAATGACTGTGAGTACTGTGAGTATTGATTTTAGGGTTACAAATAAGTTTTAGAGAGTAAGTAAATTCACAAATACAGGATCTATGAATAATGGGAATTGATTGTATATCCAAAATCACTCCATAGGAAGTCTGGTAAGAAGTCACTCTTGGCATGCCACCGCTTTCAACGGACTCTTGATGCTACTGTCACTTCTGTAAATACTTTTTCAACATTCTCTGCACCCCTGCATCACACTCTTTAAGGTTGTGATGGAAGCATCCTATGGGAGAACCCTAGAGTCCTGTCTCTTACCAAGAGTCACAGTGGGAGGTAATCCTTGCATAGAAAAGGTGTTTTAATGTTAGGTATTGCTCCCAATATTAAATGCCCACTGAAGTCTTCCACACTTGAAGTAATGCCCAAAGTAAATACCCTTTTTTACATGTTTTTACGCTGTGCCCCAAATTTCTCTCACCTGACATAATGCAGCTAAAGTTCCTATAACTGAAAATAAGCTTATCTGCCCTCCAAAATAAGGAACATCTCAAAGTTTCATCAGTTACTACATCTGGCTCCAGTTCCAAAATCTCTCAGTGATGTTCAACCTTCCTCTAACTCTGATGCAGTACTATTTCAATATTCTGGAACTATGGAGCCCTCACTACAAATATGCTACACATGAAGTTATTGGCAAAAAAAAGGAGATTAAAAGGGAGATTCATTAAAATATATTAAAACATACATGGCATAATAAACAATAAATTCAAGTGCACTCTTCAATTCTTGGTTTTACATCTTATAAAGATGTAATTTGTACAACAATAATGGTAGAAAGGGGAGGGAGAACAAGGATATATTGGAGCATAGTTTTTGTATATTACTGAAATTAAGCTGGAATCAACCCAAACTCAATTGTTTAGAGATGTTAATTCTAATCCCCAGAACAATCATTAAGAAAATGCCTCAAAGCCCTAGCTGGTGTGGCTCAGTGGACTGAGCACCAGCATATGAATCAAAAGGTCACTGGTTCAATTCCTGGTCAGGGCATGTGCCTGGGTTGCAGGCCAGGTCCCCAGTATAGGACAGGAAAGAAAACCACTTGTTGATGTTTCTCTCCCTCTCTTTCTCCCTTCCTTCCCCTCTCTCTAAAATAAAATAAATAAAACTTAGAGAAATAAAAAAAGGGAAAAAAGTAAATGCTTCAGAAATACAGTAAAAAAACAATAAGAAAATTAAAATGGTATACAAGACAACATTCAACACAAAAATAAGGCAATAATAGAGGAATGGAGGAGCACAACAGACATATAGAAAAAAAACAGTGAAATCCTACATTATCAATAATTACCTTAAATGTAAAGGGATTGAACACCCCAATACAAAAAGCAGAGATTGGCAAAATGGATGAAATAATAACATGACCCAATTATCTACTGTTACATAAAACAAACATTAATTCAAAGACACACATAGGTTGACAGCATAAGAATAGAAAAAGATATACCATGGAAACTGAACTCAAAACAAACCATAATGGCTATACTAAGAACAGGCAAAATGGAGCAGAGATGGGTTTCACGGTGGGGGAGAGGAAAGCAGCATTTTCATTTGGTCATGTTAAATTTGAAATGTCTGTACAACATCCTAGCAAATGTATCATGTAGGCAGTTGTATGTATAAATGTAGAGCTTGGAGGAATGGTCTTGGCTACAGAGTTTAAGTTATGAATGTTCAGATTTAAGTCAGGAGACTAGACAAAATCACTTATGCAGAACACATAGAGAGAGGAGGGCCAATGCCAAGTCCTAAGGAGCTCCAATATGTAGAGGAAGAAAAGTCATAAAAGAAGTATGAGAGGCCCTGGTGGAATGGCTCAGTTACTTGGAGCATTGTTCTCATACACACACACACAAAAAGTTGTGGTTTGATCTCCACTCAGGGCATCTGCCAGGGTTGCAGGTTCTATCCCCAACCAGGGTGTGTTCCAGGGGTGGGGGAGCAGTTGCTCAATCTCTCTCTCTCTCTCTTAAGATTGGTGAATATGTCCTTGAGTGGGATTAAAAAAAGAAGTATGAGAAGAGGGAGCCAGAAATATAGGGACAAACCCACAAATCTTCTGTGACTGGTATCACAGAACTGAGAAGGAAAACATTTCAAAAAAGGAGGAGTGGTAAACTGTGCCAAATCCTGCTGAAAGCAGGAATTAAAAGTCAACAAGGTGGCCATTGGATTTGACACGAAGTTCACTTGTCATATTCACAAGAGAAGTTGCAGTTGGGTTATGAGGGTAGAAGCTTAATTTCAATGGGCTGAGTAAAGGGAAGTCAAGAAGTGGTAGCAATAAAGAAAAATATAGACAACCATTTTGAAAAGTGTGTCTGTAAAGGAGAACAGAGAGATTCATTCAATCATTCTGCAAATAGTTACTGAATGACTAATATAGGCTAGGCATTGTTCTAAGATCTAGAGATATATCTGTGAACAAGACAGGTTATGACATGCCTTACTGAAGAAAAGTATCTGGATAAAGCATCAAAGAAGGATTTTTAAGGTTGGAGAAACTAGGGTATGTCAATCTAGTTGAAAAAAAAATACTATTATGCAAGAGAGGGGATAACCCAAGGAGAGAAGTCCTTGAAAGGGCAAAGATACACATAAGCTCAAAAACTAATACACCCAGTACCTCCTTGTGGAAGTTACCTAAAGACGATCTCGAAACAAATGGTAAAACAAAGTTAAGAATGAATTTCCAGTTTGAATATAATGTTTTAACATTTTGTTGTGATTTCTCAAACATACAGAAAAATTGTAAGAATTATACAGTGAACACTCATGTATTCTATAACTAATATTTAGCTATATTTGTTTTATCAAATACACATCCATAAAACCATATGGTGTTTAATTTTTTATTGTTTTTCTATTAGTTGTATAAATTTCCCCCCTTTGCCCTCCTCTGCCCAGCCTGCCCACTGCTCCCACAGCCAATCCCCACACTGTTGTTCAAGTCCATGGGTCATTCATGAATCTTTTTTGACTAGTCCCCTCCCTATCTTTCCACCATTATCCCCCTCCCTAACTCCCTGTGGTCACTGTCAATCTATTCCATATTGCCATGCCTCTGGCTGTGTTTTGCTCATTAGTTTATTTTGTCCATTAGACTCCTCTTACAGATGAGATCACATGGCATTTGTGTTTCACCTCCTGGCTTATTTCACTTAGCATAATATTCTCCAGTTCCATCCACGCTGTTGCAAAAGGTAGGAGCTCCTTCTTTCTTTCTGATGCATAGTATTCCATTGTGTAAATGTACCACCCTTTTTTGATCTACTCATTTACTCATGGGCACTTAAGCTATTTCCAGCGTTTGGCTATTATAAATAGTGCTGTTATGAACATTGTGGTGCATAAATTCTTTTGAATTGGTGTTTGGGGATTCTTAGGGCACAATCTCAGCAGTAGAATATTGGGTCAAAAGGCAGTTCCATTTTCAGGTTTCTGAGGAAAATCTATACTGTTTTCCACAGTGGCTAAACCAGTCTGCATTCCCACCAACAGTGCACTAGGGTTCCCTTTTCTCCACAACCTCACCAGCACTTGTTTGTTGATCTGTTAGTGATGGCAATTCTAACCAGTGTGAAGTGACATCTCATTGTGGTTTTAATTTGCATCTCTCTGATGGCTAGTGATGCTGAGCATCCTTTCACACCTCTATGGGCCCTCTGTATGTCCTCCTTGGAGAAGTGTCTGTTCAGGTCCTTTGCCCACTTTTTAATTGGATTGTTTATCTTCCTGGTGTGGAGCCATGTGAGTTCTTTATATATTTTGCAGATCAAACCCTTGTCCGAGGTATCATTGGCAATTATGTTTTCCCATACAGTTGGTTCCCTTTTCATTTTGCTGATGTTTTCTTCAGACATGCAGAAGCTTTTTAATTTGATGTAGTCCCATTTGTTTATCTTTCCTTTTATCCCTTGCCTTAGAGGACATATTGGTAAAATATTGGTGCATGGGATATCTGAAATTTTCCTGCCTGTGTTCTCCTCTTGGACTTTTATGGTGTCATGATTTATATTTAAGTCTTTTATCGATCTTGAGTTTATTTTGGTGTATGGTGTAAGTTGGTGGACTAGTTCCTTTTTTCTCTTTTTCTTTTTGCATGTGTCAGTCCAGTTCTCCCAACACCATTTGTTGAAGAGGCTATCTTTACCCCATTTTATGCTTCTTCCCCCTTTGCCAAATATTAATTAACCATAGAGACATGCATTTACTTCTGGGCTCTCTATTCTGTTCCATTGTTCTATGTGTCTGTTCTTATGTCAGTACCAGATTTTTTGATTACCATGACCTTGTAATATAGGTCAATATCAAGTATTGTGATCCCTTTGGAATTAGGATGATGCTGGCCTCATAAAAAGAGTTTGGGAGGCTTCCCTCTTCTTGGATTTTTTGGAATAGTTTAAGCAGAATAGGGGTTAGCTCTTCCCTAAATGTTTTGTAAAATTCTCCTGTGAAGCTGTCCAGTTCAGGGCTTTTGTGTGCCAGGAGTGTTTTGATTACTGCTTCAATTTCACCAGCTGCTATTGGTCTGTTGAGGCTTTCTGCCTCTTCTTGATTCAGTTTTGGAAGATTATATGTTTCTACAAATTTGTCCATTTTGCTTAGGTTTTAAAATTTCTTAGCATACAGGTGTTTGTAGTAATTTCTTACAATCCTTTGTATTTCTCTGGTATCAGTTGTACCGACTTTTTTTGTTTCTGATTTTATTTTTGGGGGTCCTCTCTCTTTTTTTGATGAGTCTGGTTAAGGGGTTTTCATTTTTCTTTACCTTTTCAAAGAACCAGCTCCTGGATTTATTGATTTTTGAATTGTTCTATTAGTCTCCATGTCATTGAATTCTGTTCTGATCTTGATTATTTCCTTCCTTCTACTAGCTCTGGGCTTTGAATGTTGTTGTTCCTCCAGTTCTTGTAGGTGTAGGGTTAGGTTGTTTATTTGAAATGTTTCTATCTTTTTTAGGTAGGCTTGTATTGCTATGAACTTCCCTCTCAGGACTGCCTTTGCTGTGTCCCATAGGTTTTGGATTATTCTGTGTTCATTTTCATTTGTTTCCATAAACTTTTTGACTTCTTCATTGATCTCACTGTTAACCCGTTCATTGTTTAATAAAATGTTATGCAGCCTCTAATATTTGACTGTTTTTGACTTTTTCCCTTGAGGATGGTTTCTAGTTTCCAGCCATTCTGATTTTAGAAGATGCTTGATATGATTTCAATTTTCTTGAATTTCTTGAGGCTTGTTTTTTGTCCTACCATGTGATCTATCTTTGAAAATGTTCTGTGTACATTTGAAAAGAAGGTATATTTTCCTTCTTGAGGTGAAGTATCCTGTATATATCACTTAAGTTCATTTGATCTAGGTTATCATTCAGTGCCACAATATCCTTGTTGATTCTTTGTTTGGAAGATCTGTCTATTGTGTACAATGGGGTATTAAAATCCCCTAGTATAAGTGTCATTTTGCTGTCTATTTCTTTCCTGAAATTCTCTGAGGTTTTCCTTGTATATGTGGGTGTTCCAATGTTGGGTGCATACATGTTTAGAATGTTTATTTCTTCTTCATGAATTCTTCCATGCAGTCTTAGGAAGTGACTTTCTCTGTCTCTTTTTATGACATTTGTTTTGAAATCTATTTTGTGTGATATAAGTATTGCTACACTGGCTTCTTATTCCTGTCAATTTGCTTGGAATATTGTTTCCAACCCCTCACTTTCAGTCTGTGTAAATCTTTCACTCTGAGGTGAGGCTATTGTAGATGGTATATATGCAGATTGTGTTTTTTTATCCATTCAGCTACCCAATGTCTTTTGATTAGAGTGTTTAATTCATTTACATTTAAGTTTATTATTGATAGGTACATGTTCATTGCCATTTTTACCTATTGTACTTGTGTTCCCCTCTCTCACTTTTTTCATTTTCTTAAAGCAGTCCCTTTAGCATCTCTTGCAGTGCTTGTTTGGTGGAGGTGTGTTGTTTTTGCTTTCTTTCATCTGGGAAACCCCTTATCTCACCTTCCATTTTAAATGAGCGCCTTGCTAGGTAGAGTCATCTTGGTTGCAAGCCTTTGCTTTTCATTAGTTAGAATATTTCATGCCATTCCCTTCTGGCTTGTAGTATTTCTGTTGAGAAATCCACCACTAACCTTATTGGAGCTCCCTTGTATGTTACTTCCTATTCATCCCTTGCTGCCTTTAAGATTCTCTCTTTGATTTTGAATTTTGCCATTTTAATTATGATGTATCTTGGAGAGGGCCTCTTTGGGTTCCTCTTGATTGGGACTCTCTGTGCTTCCTGGACTTGTGTTATTTGTTCTCTCATCAAGTTAAAGAAGTTTTCCATCATTACTCTTTCAAACAGGTTTGTTTTCTATTCCTTGCTCTTCTTCTTCTCCTTCTGGTATTCATATTATATGGATATTATTATATGTCATGTTGTCATGTAGCTCCCTTATACCCTCTTCATTATTTTTGAGTCTTTTTCCATTTTTTATCTCTGCCTGGGAATTTTTTCTACCTTGTCATCCATCTTTGTGATTCAATCCTCTGCTTTGAAGGATTGAATCACATTTTTATTTCCTTCTAATGTGTTCTTCATTTCAGATATTGTATTTTTACTCATTTTCTCCTGTCTCTTATGGATAGTTTCTATGTCCTTTTTCATGCTGGTGTACTTCACAGTAAATTCCTTGAAGCTTCCCTGGAGTTCTTTGACATTCTCACTGAGCTCTTTGAACATCCTTATAACCATTATTTTGAACTTGATGTCTGATAGTTTGGTTACCTCAATTTTCTTTAACATGCTTTCTGTGGATTGCTCTTTTCCATTCGATTGGGGATTATTTTTTGTCTCCCCATTTTAGGTGATTTTTCTTGTTTGTGTCTGCTTGTTAGATTTATGTGCTTTGACTCCCTGTCTTTGTGGTGTGATCTTCTGTGGTAGGACCCCTTTGGGACTCAGTGGAGCAATCTTTTTTATCACCTGTGCTTGATGCTCTTGTGCTGCCCTTTATGGCTTTTATGTGGTTGTAACTGGGTTTTGGCTGTTATTGAGCCACTCTTTGGTGGGTTCTTTCCTCTGGCTGACTGACTTGAGAGTTACTCCACTCTCCACATCTTCTATATTGTTGTAAAGGTGCTGCCAGAACAAAAACCAAACAGCCCAGGAAACAGACCTATTCACGGAAAGATATCTCCCACCCACAATTACACTATCAACAGCCAACACACCAATATTAATAAAGGTGTGAAGAGATTAAGACTATTATAAGAACAGAAAAATGAATATGAGATGATTAACTGAAAGAAAAGAGATTTTGTGAGAGTAGAAAGAGGGACAATAATAAGAGTAAGGGATAGAGATACAACAAAGGAGTAAAGAAAGTAAAATTTACTTTGTAACTAAAAAAGGGAGGAGAGGAAGTAGAATAGAGTAAGAGAGGAGAATCATGTAGTATTAGGTTAAAACTGAAATTAAAAGTATATGTATATTTGTATATATCTAGTGAGAGAAAAAACAGACAACCACAGCAAATATATATATATATATTTTATATATATATATATTTTATATATATATAAAATAATATATCCCTAATTGCAGGAAAATCTCCACCACAGAGATATCAATAACCAATGAGCTAAGATTCGTATAGGTGGAATGGAAATAAGAAGGCACAAGGAAAGAAAGAAGAGCTTAAGAGATGTCTAGAGGAAAGAGAAGTTATTTTGACAGGATAGAGGGAGAAGGAATACTAAGAGTGCAGGATGAAAACCTGGCTAAGACAGGGAAAATTAATATTTAAAATGAAAAAAGGGAAGGGCAGGAGGGAGGCAAAATGGAGGAAAAAGGGGAACAGTGAAATTTGAGATTTGAAATACAAAGATAGTCACTATCTAGAAATAAGATTCAAGAACTGTAACAACAACCATCTTATCCACAACCTATGAGTAAAGATTGATAAAGGTGGGGTGAGAATAAGGGTATTTTAAGAACAGGCGAAGGAGTGTGAGATGACTAATGACAATCACAAATGGTTTTGAGAGGCTGGAGTGGGGAGCAATAGTAATAGTTTAGAATAGAAACAAGTCATAGCAAGAGAGAAAATAGAATTTAAAACAAACATACGAAGGAGGAGGAAGGAGGTAGTGTGGAGTAAGAGAAGGGAAGAGCACTATATGAGATTTGAAATAAACTGTATTATAAAACATATTGCCACATTATGCTCAAACATGAAGGATATGAAATAAATGTTAAACAGCTTTGCAGGGAGAAGATAGCATCTTGCTGCCCCTGTCTCTATTTTCTCTACTTTGCTGGGTTTAGTAAATCAGGGCCTGAGGAGCTGTGTAGTACATAGTGTCTAGTGAAAAGCCTTTTTCTTCTTTCCCCTCAGGAAATATATACTGCAGGAAACTCCTGGGCCTGACCTCACTGCTCTACCCAGCCTGTAATCCTGCAGATGTGGTTTGGGTTTGCTGGACTGAGAAAGGCTCTGGCTGAGTAGAGCAAATCTCAGACATTCAGCTTCTGCCTTCCAGACCCAAGCCTACTGCTCTCACAGAAGGTTAGGTCAGAATTCTCCATTCTGCTCTGTCTGCTACTTGTGAGCAGTGTTGGGTCGGGTCTTCCCACTCCTTCAGTGTATTCTCTGCCTCTGAGTTTTTTGGTTAGCAAAGCTTCTGTCCCACCTACGTGCACAGGCCTACATGTCTGAGTCCTTGCCAAGCCTCAGGTATGCCTCAGCTCCCCCTTTAAAAGAATTTCTCTATGGCCCCCATGCTGCAGTGCAGGTCCTTGGGGGTCCTGTTCTCCATGTGCTGTCTCTCCCCAAAATCACAGTCTCTCACAATCAGGGCTAGCCCCCTCGCTACAGGTCCTCTGACAATTTTAGACAGTTTCTCTCTGAATCTTTCCTGGATGGCATTGAGAAGATTCCCTCAGCTCTACTATAGCAAAGGGCAGTGATGGCATGCTGTCCCTGCTCCCTCCAGAGGTCTCCAGCCTTGGGCCTGCCTATTCCCACTGTGCTGTTTCTGGAGCTTGCACCTCCTAGGTCTTCTCTCACTGCCCTGGTAGCTGACCATTCCTGAGCTAATCTACAGTGGCCCTGACTCTGTGCAGCCAACAGTGCTAGGCTGGATAGCGGTGATGGTCCTCCTAGAAAGCCAAGGACATCAGCTCCCAGTTCACCTAGAAAGCTTGGGCCATTGGCCCCTGGATGCCCAGCAGGTGGGCCAAATCTTGGTACTCCCATGCACTCCCCATGCTCTCTTCTGCATATGATCTCACTCACAGATGCTTTCACTCACTCTCTCCTCTGTGTTCTAACTTCAAAACTGGCTGGTGTCTGAGAGCAGATAAACAGAGCTGTCTGCTACTCTGCCACCATCTTGGATATCCTATTTATACTTCTTAATTCCCCCACCTCTTCACCCATTCTCCCTTCCTGCCTCCAATCTGGCAACTATTTGGTAACTAACTTCTTTTCTTTTCAAGCTCTTAAGAGTCTCTCTTTATCTTTGAACTTTGGCCTTTCAATTATGATGTGTCTTGGAGTGGGCCTCTTTGCATTCATCATAATTGGGACTCACTGAGCTTCCTGGACTTGCATGCCTGTTTCCTTCACCAAATTAGAGAAGATTTCTTTTACTTCTTTTCAGATAGATTTCCAATTTCTTGCTTTCTCTTCCCCTTCTGTCACCCCTATGATGTGAGTATTGCACCTCTTGAAGTTGTCTCAGTGGCTGCTTATACTATCCTCATTTTTTTAGATTCTTTTTCTCCTTGTTGTTCTTCGTGGTTGTTTTTTGGTTCCTTGTGTTCCAAATCATTGATTTGATGCTCGGCTTCATCCACTCTACTATTGTTTCCCTGTAAATTGTTCTTTATTTGAATTAGTGTATCTTTCATTTCTGACTGGGTTGTTTTTATGCTGTTGAGGTCCTCACTAAGTTCCTTGAGCATCCTTATAACCAGTGTGAGGGAAAAAGTCACACAAGTCCAAGAAGCACAGAGGGTCCCAATGAAGATGAACCAAAGAGGTCTACTCCAGGACACATCAAAATTAAAATGAAAAAAATTTAAAACAGAAGAGACAATCTTTTAAAAAATATTTATTTTTAGAGAAAGGGGAAGGGAAAGAGGAAGAGAGGGATAAAAACATCAATGTGTGGTTGCCTCTTATGTGTCTTCTACTGAGGACCTGGCCCATAATTCAGGCATGTGCCCTGACTAGGAATCGAACCAGTGACACTTTAGTTCTCAGGGCAGCACTCAATCCACTGATTCACACCATCTAGGGCCAAAGAGACAATCTTAAAGGCAGCAAGGGAGAAATAGCTAGTAACATACAAGGGACCCATGATAAGGCTAGCACCTGACTTCTCAACAGAAACATTACAAGCCAAAGGGAATGGCATGAAATATTACAAGCAATGAAAAGCAAAGGCCTGCAACCAAACTACTCTACCCAGCAAGGCTCTCATTTAAAATGGAAGGTGAGATAAGGAGCTTCCCAGACAAAAAAAAAAAAACTAAAACAGTACATCACCACCAAACCAGTATTTCAAGAGGCTGCAATGAACAAGTACCTATCAATAATAAACTTAAATGTAAATGAATTAAACACTCTAATCAAAAGACATTGGGTAGCTGAATGGATAAGAAAACACAATCTGCATATATACCATCTACAATAGCCTCACCTCAGAGTGAAAGATTTACACAGACTGAAAGTGAGGGGTTGGAAACAATATTCCAAGCAAATTGACAGGAATAAGAAGCCAGTGTAGCAATACTTATATCACACAAAATAGATTTCAAAACAAATGTCATAAAAAGAGACAGAGAAAGTCACTTCCTAAGACTGCATGGAAGAATTCATGAAGAAGAAATAAACATTCTAAACATGTATGCACCCAACATTGGAACACCCACATATACAAGGAAAACCTCAGAGAATTTCAGGAAAGAAATAGACAGCAAAATGACACTTATACTAGGGGATTTTAATACCCCATTGTACACAATAGACAGATCTTCCAAACAAAGAATCAACAAGGATATTGTGGCACTGAATGATAACCTAGATCAAATGAACTTAAGTGATATATACAGGATACTTCACCTCAAGAAGGAAAATATACCTTCTTTTCAAATGTACACAGAACATTTTCAAAGATAGATCACATGGTAGGACAAAAAACAAGCCTCAAGAAATTCAAGAAAATTGAAATCATATCAAGCATCTTCTAAAATCAGAATGGCTGGAAACTAGAAACCATCCTCAAGGGAAAAAGTCAAAAACAGTCAAATATTAGAGGCTGCATAACATTTTATTAAACAATGAACGGGTTAACAGTGAGATCAATGAAGAAGTCAAAAAGTTTATGGAAACAAATGAAAATGAACACAGAATAATCCAAAACCTATGGGACACAGCAAAGGCAGTCCTGAGAGGGAAGTTCATAGCAATACAAGCCTACCTAAAAAAGATAGAAACATTTCAAATAAACAACCTAACCCTACACCTACAAGAACTGGAGGAACAACAACATTCAAAGCCCAGAGCTAGTAGAAGGAAGGAAATAATCAAGATCAGAACAGAATTCAATGACATGGAGACTAATAGAACAATTCAAAAATCAATAAATCCAGGAGCTGGTTCTTTGAAAAGGTAAAGAAAAATGAAAACCCCTTAACCAGACTCATCAAAAAAAGAGAGAGGACCCCCAAAAATAAAATCAGAAACAAAAAAAGTCGGTACAACTGATACCAGAGAAATACAAAGGATTGTAAGAAATTACTACAAACACCTGTATGCTAAGAAATTTTAAAACCTAAGCAAAATGGACAAATTTGTAGAAACATATAATCTTCCAAAACTGAATCAAGAAGAGGCAGAAAGCCTCAACAGACCAATAGCAGCTGGTGAAATTGAAGCAGTAATCAAAACACTCCTGGCACACAAAAGCCCTGAACTGGACAGCTTCACAGGAGAATTTTACAAAACATTTAGGGAAGAGCTAACCCCTATTCTGCTTAAACTATTCCAAAAAATCCAAGAAGAGGGAAGCCTCCCAAACTCTTTTTATGAGGCCAGCATCATCCTAATTCCAAAGGGATCACAATACTTGATATTGACCTATATTACAAGGTCATGGTAATCAAAAAATCTGGTACTGACATAAGAACAGACACATAGAACAATGGAACAGAATAGAGAGCCCAGAAGTAAATGCATGTCTCTATGGTTAATTAATATTTGGCAAAGGGGGAAGAAGCATAAAATGGGGTAAAGATAGCCTCTTCAACAAATGGTGTTGGGAGAACTGGACTGACACATGCAAAAAGAAAAAGAGAAAAAAGGAACTAGTCCACCAACTTACACCATACACCAAAATAAACTCAAGATCGATAAAAGACTTAAATATAAATCATGACACCATAAAAGTCCAAGAGGAGAACACAGGCAGGAAAATTTCAGATATCCCATGCACCAATATTTTACCAATATGTCCTCTAAGGCAAGGGATAAAAGGAAAGATAAACAAATGGGACTACATCAAATTAAAAAGCTTCTGCATGTCTGAAGAAAACATCAGCAAAATGAAAAGGGAACCAACTGTATGGGAAAACATAATTGCCAATGATACCTCGGACAAGGGTTTGATCTGCAAAATATATAAAGAACTCACATGGCTCCACACCAGGAAGATAAACAATCCAATTAAAAAGTGGGCAAAGGACCTGAACAGACACTTCTCCAAGGAGGACATACAGAGGGCCCATAGAGGTGTGAAAGGATGCTCAGCATCACTAGCCATCAGAGAGATGCAAATTAAAACCACAATGAGATGTCACTTCACACTGGTTAGAATTGCCATCACTAACAGATCAACAAACAAGTGCTGGTGAGGTTGTGGAGAAAAGGGAACCCTAGTGCACTGTTGGTGGGAATGCAGACTGGTTTAGCCACTGTGGAAAACAGTATAGATTTTCCTCAGAAACCTGAAAATGGAACTGCCTTTTGACCCAATATTCTACTGCTGAGATTGTGCCCTAAGAATCCCCAAACACCAATTCAAAAGAATTTATGCACCACAATGTTCATAACAGCACTATTTATAATAGCCAAACGCTGGAAATAGCTTAAGTGCCCATGAGTAAATGAGTAGATCAAAAAAGGGTGGTACATTTACACAATGGAATACTATGCATCAGAAAGAAAGAAGGAGCTCCTACCTTTTGCAACAGCGTGGATGGAACTGGAGAATATTATGCTAAGTGAAATAAGCCAGGAGGTGAAACACAAATGCCATGTGATCTCATCTGTAAGAGGAGTCTAATGGACAAAATAAACTAATGAGCAAAACACAGCCAGAGGCATGGCAATATGGAATAGATTGACAGTGACCACAGGGAGTTAGGGAGGGGGATAATGGTGGAAAGATAGGGAGGGGACTAGTCAAAAAAGATTCATGAATGACCCATGGACTTGAACAACAGTGTGGGGATTGGCTGTGGGAGCAGTGGGCAGGCTGGGCAGAGGAGGGCAAAGGGGGGAAATTTATACAACTAATAGAAAAACAATAAAAAATTAAACACCATATGGTTTTATGGATGTGTATTTGATAAAACAAATATAGCTAAATATTAGTTATAGAATACATGAGTGTTCACTGTATAATTCTTACAATTTTTCTGTATGTTTGAGAAATCACAACAAAATGTTAAAACATTATATTCAAACTGGAAATTCATTCTTAACTTTGTTTTACCATTTGTTTCGAGATCGTCTTTAGGTAACTTCCACAAGGAGGTACTGGGTGTATTAGTTTTTGAGCTTATGTGTATCTTTGCCCTTTCAAGGACTTCTCTCCTTGGGTTATCCCCTCTCTTGCATAATAGTATTTTTTTTTCAACTAGATTGACATACCCTAGTTTCTCCAACCTTAAAAATCCTTCTTTGATGCTTTATCCAGATACTTTTCTTCAGTAAGGCATGTCATAACCTGTCTTGTTCACAGATATATCTCTAGATCTTAGAACAATGCCTAGCCTATATTAGTCATTCAGTAACTATTTGCAGAATGATTGAATGAATCTCTCTGTTCTCCTTTACAGACACACTTTTCAAAATGGTTGTCTATATTTTTCTTTATTGCTACCACTTCTTGACTTCCCTTTACTCAGCCCATTGAAATTAAGCTTCTACCCTCATAACCCAACTGCAACTTCTCTTGTGAATATGACAAGTGAACTTCGTGTCAAATCCAATGGCCACCTTGTTGACTTTTAATTCCTGCTTTCAGCAGGATTTGGCACAGTTTACCACTCCTCCTTTTTTGAAATGTTTTCCTTCTCAGTTCTGTGATACCAGTCACAGAAGATTTGTGGGTTTGTCCCTATATTTCTGGCTCCCTCTTCTCATACTTCTTTTTTTAATCCCACTCAAGGACATATTCACCAATCTTAAGAGAGAGAGAGAGAGATTGAGCAACTGCTCCCCCACCCCTGGAACACACCCTGGTTGGGGATAGAACCTGCAACCCTGGCAGATGCCCTGAGTGGAGATCAAACCACAACTTTTTGTGTGTGTGTGTATGAGAACAATGCTCCAAGTAACTGAGCCATTCCACCAGGGCCTCTCATACTTCTTTTATGACTTTTCTTCCTCTACATATTGGAGCTCCTTAGGACTTGGCATTGGCCCTCCTCTCTCTATGTGTTCTGCATAAGTGATTTTGTCTAGTCTCCTGACTTAAATCTGAACATTCATAACTTAAACTCTGTAGCCAAGACCATTCCTCCAAGCTCTACATTTATACATACAACTGCCTACATGATACATTTGCTAGGATGTTGTACAGACATTTCAAATTTAACATGACCAAATGAAAATGCTGCTTTCCTCTCCCCCACCGTGAAACCCATCTCTGCTCCATTTTGCCTGTTCTTAGTATAGCCATTATGGTTTGTTTTGAGTTCAGTTTCCATGGTATATCTTTTTCTATTCTTATGCTGTCAACCTATGTGTGTCTTTGAATTAATGTTTGTTTTATGTAACAGTAGATAATTGGGTCATGTTATTATTTCATCCATTTTGCCAATCTCTGCTTTTTGTATTGGGGTGTTCAATCCCTTTACATTTAAGGTAATTATTGATAATGTAGGATTTCACTGTTTTTTTTCTATATGTCTGTTGTGCTCCTCCATTCCTCTATTATTGCCTTATTTTTGTGTTGAATGTTGTCTTGTATACCATTTTAATTTTCTTATTGTTTTTTTACTGTATTTCTGAAGCATTTACTTTTTTCCCTTTTTTTATTTCTCTAAGTTTTATTTATTTTATTTTAGAGAGAGGGGAAGGAAGGGAGAAAGAGAGGGAGAGAAACATCAACAAGTGGTTTTCTTTCCTGTCCTATACTGGGGACCTGGCCTGCAACCCAGGCACATGCCCTGACCAGGAATTGAACCAGTGACCTTTTGATTCATATGCTGGTGCTCAGTCCACTGAGCCACACCAGCTAGGGCTTTGAGGCATTTTCTTAATGATTGTTCTGGGGATTAGAATTAACATCTCTAAACAATTGAGTTTGGGTTGATTCCAGCTTAATTTCAGTAATATACAAAAACTATGCTCCAATATATCCTTGTTCTCCCTCCCCTTTCTACCATTATTGTTGTACAAATTACATCTTTATAAGATGTAAAACCAAGAATTGAAGAGTGCACTTGAATTTATTGTTTATTATGCCATGTATGTTTTAATATATTTTAATGAATCTCCCTTTTAATCTCCTTTTTTTTGCCAATAACTTCATGTGTAGCATATTTGTAGTGAGGGCTCCATAGTTCCAGAATATTGAAATAGTACTGCATCAGAGTTAGAGGAAGGTTGAACATCACTGAGAGATTTTGGAACTGGAGCCAGATGTAGTAACTGATGAAACTTTGAGATGTTCCTTATTTTGGAGGGCAGATAAGCTTATTTTCAGTTATAGGAACTTTAGCTGCATTATGTCAGGTGAGAGAAATTTGGGGCACAGCGTAAAAACATGTAAAAAAGGGTATTTACTTTGGGCATTACTTCAAGTGTGGAAGACTTCAGTGGGCATTTAATATTGGGAGCAATACCTAACATTAAAACACCTTTTCTATGCAAGGATTACCTCCCACTGTGACTCTTGGTAAGAGACAGGACTCTAGGGTTCTCCCATAGGATGCTTCCATCACAACCTTAAAGAGTGTGATGCAGGGGTGCAGAGAATGTTGAAAAAGTATTTACAGAAGTGACAGTAGCATCAAGAGTCCGTTGAAAGCGGTGGCATGCCAAGAGTGACTTCTTACCAGACTTCCTATGGAGTGATTTTGGATATACAATCAATTCCCATTATTCATAGATCCTGTATTTGTGAATTTACTTACTCTCTAAAACTTATTTGTAACCCTAAAATCAATACTCACAGTACTCACAGTCATTTGCAGACATGCATGTAAGCAGAGTGGCAAAAAATTTGAGTTATCTAATGTGCATGTTTACAGTTTGGGTCAAACAATGTTACATCTTGCCTTTTTGTTTCGAGGCTTATACTGTAAACAAGTGTTCTTTCTGGGGGATATTTAGTGCCACACTTTCCACATGTTTGTGCTTTTTGTTGGCGATCTCACTGTTTAAAATGGTGCCCAAGCATAGTGCTGAAGTGCTGTCTAGTGTTTCTAAGTACAAGAAGGTTTGATGTGCTTTATAGAAAAATCACACATATTAAGTGAGCTTGTGCTGTTGGCTGTGAGTTCAATGATAATGCATCAATGATATATATTAGACAAGGTACCTTTAAACAGAAACAGGCATGAAGAAATTTCACTGAAGAGAATATATGGATAGCATATAACATATGAAAAGACATTCAATATCATTAGCCACTCTTAAAATTCTGAAAGGAGTCTCCTCTCAGATTGTTTCAGAATCCTCTCTTGCTCTACATTGAAGAAAACAAAATTATAACCCATAGAAAATGCATTGTGAGTATGGCTTATATAGGAAAAATAAAACAGAAGGCCAAGTAGTAGAAGCCTTGGTCTTAAATATTTATGAATAAATGTACAGTTACATATTTTCACATAAAATAAATATTTTAATATATTAATGGATCATTAGTATGACTCCCTGCTTTACTGACTTTTTCTATTAGCTGGCTGACTACAGTTGTAATGGCATCAAATAAGAGAGATTCTATTCTACCAAATCCCTCTTTAGAAATGTTGTCTTAATTTGCAAGTGTTTCAATAATTTTGTACCTATATTCTTTATCTTCCTATACAATTTGACATTTTATATAGCCGTTACCCAGAGCCTTAGAGTTCTGCTCTCATAGGACACATAGACAAGTTAATGCTGTATTAGTCATTACATCATATCATTTTTCACTTTGGGAGGACTAATATGATTTACAAATAGACAAGAATACTTGAGCAGCGTGTCCATGGGAACCGTGTGATGATTATGCACATCATCCACTTTCCTTTTGTTCCCTTTACACTTTAAGTTGCTGCTCAGCACAAACATCTTAGAACTGGCTCTAAAATGTGTCAGAATCATCTGGGAAGAGCCTCCATTTTGGGCTTCTCTGGCATATTTTATTTTGTAATTTTTTAAAATATAGAAAGTACAAAGAACAGTATAACAAATAACCATACACCAGGATTATTTATTGTTAACATTTTATTACATCTACCTCAAATTAGTGTTTTGAGAAGCAATTTTAAAAGCAATTAAGCAATTACATCAAAGTATCCTTTGCCCACCCATCCTCAATCCTGTTCCCTTCTTTCCACTCAGACACAAACACTACTTTGAATTTAGTGTTCATGTTTTGATAGTATTTACATATGTTTATGTCTCTATAAACAATAAAGTATTGCACCATGCACTTTTTAATTTTATAGAAGTAGTTTCAGACTATACATACATAAATAATATATTATTTCATAATATGTATATACATTTATAATAGATACTATTTTGCAACTTGATTCTTTCACTCAAATGTTGATAATACATAAAGATCCAGTTCATTTTTTTAGCTACTGTGTAGTATTTAATTGTAGGAATATACCACATTTTATTTATCCATTCACTTTCTTAAAAACATTTACATATCATCCAATTTTACACTATTACAATTCTGTGATGAACATCTTAGTACATTATCCTTGTGCACATGTTGGAGAATTTCTCTAGGGAAAATAACTAATAGTTAAATTACTGTGAAGTATGGTAACTATGCTTTTTATATTATTAAATGCTCACCAAAATGGTTGTTTCAATTTACATTTCCATGAGCAGCACATGAGGCTTTCTGTTGTTCTCATATCCTGTACCAAAAGACTTAAAATTTTTAGTCAGTGTGATGAATGTGAAATGCTTTTTCATTGTTTTAATTTATATTTTCTTGATATTTAGTGAGGTTGAGGATCTTTTCATTTGGTTTTCTTTTCTTTTCTATACTAGCATTTTCATAGACTTCTTTCTTCATTGAGTTTTTAAATTATTTTAAACTTTGAATCACACTTGACATACATTATTATATTAGTCTCAGATGTACACTCCAGTGATTACACATTACATAACTTAGTGATCATACTGATAAATCTCACACCCACCTGACACCATACATAGTTATTAGACTATTATTGACTATATTCCCTATGCTCTACTTTATATCCCCATGTCTATTCTGTAGCAGCCGATTTGTACTTCTTAATTCCTTTGCCTTTTCACTTATTTCCCCAATCCCCCTCCAACCTGGCAATTGGCAAAACGTTCTATGTATCTACAATTCTATTTCTGTTATGCTTGCTCATTTATTTTGTTTTTTACTTGCATCTGTTGATAGGTATGTATCTATTGTCATTTCTTGATCTTTTTCTTAAAGAAGATCCTTTAACATTTCTTGCAGTACTGGTTTGGTGGTGATGAACTTCTTTAGCTTGTTCTTATCTGGGAAGCTCTTTATCTGTACTTTATTTCTAAATGATAGCCTTGATAGGTAGAGTAATCTTGGTTGTAGGTCCTTGCTTTTCATCACTTTGAATATTTCTT
>JAPYXV010000290.1:0-40458 GCA_028533065.1 Trachops cirrhosus
CCTTCTCATCCCACCACAGCCCCATCGAGGCAGTAGAGATGCCCCCCAAAAAACACAGAAGGGCCCTGGCCGGGTGGCTCAGTTAGTTGGAGTGTTATCCTGTACACCAAAAGGTTGCAGGTTTGATTCTTGGTCAAGGCACATATCTAGGTTGTAGGTTCCATTCCTATTTGGGGTTCATACAGGAGACAACAGATCGATGTTTCTCTCTCACTCAGTGTCTCTCTCTCTCTCTCTCCCACTCTCCCTTCCTTGCTCTCCAAAAAATCAATGTGCATATCCTCAGGTGAGAATTTTAAAAAAACTAGTGGAGACAAAAAACACTAGAAAAAAGGAAGTAGCCCTGGGAGCACACAACATTGTTACTCCAGTAGAAACCACTTTCTCGCACCACAGCGGTAACACCCTATAATTGAGGTGGACCAGTCACAGAGGGGATGATCATCACTCCAGTAGGTGCATGACAATTTTTTAGCAAAGCAGTGACACTACACTGTGATACCAAGGCACTAGTTGTATGTGTAAGAGAAAACAAAGCAATTGCACTATAACACCATACATTGGAAAAGAAAAGAAAGTACCGTATCTATTAACCTGCTGAATTGTTAGGAAAAAAACAGTATCTAAACACAAAAAGAGTTTAATACCTTAAATCTACAGATAGAGAAACAATCTATCAAATATCATGAACAACCAAGGTAAATAGAAGCACAGAAAGTGAAAAGTCTCCAGAAACCAGACTCAAATCATATTAGCCTCTGATTTAAATGACAGAAAGTCAATGAGATCAAAGAGAACTCAGAAAAGCAGTTCAATGAGCTCAGGAAGAAAATTAATGAACAAAAGGAATGCTTTATTAAAAAGACTGAATGTATAAAAAAGAACCAAACAGAAATTCTGAAGCTGGGTAACTAAAAAAAAATGAGATAAGAAATGCATTAGAAAACATTGAAAACAGAGCAGACCAGATGGAAGTGAGAATTAGTGAGCTCAAAGGTAGAACTTAGAAATGACCCAAGAGAAAGAAGATAATAAACTAAGAGTAATAAAAAAATTAAAGAACTCTATGAGAACTATCTGACTCCATTAGAAAGAGCAACATAAGGATAATAAGTTTACCATAAGGATAAGAGAGGGAGGAGGGCACAGAGAGCTCATTCAAACAAATAATGAGAACTTCCCAAACTATGGAAAGAGCCTGACCTCCAGATTCAAGATACTAACAAGACATCTAATTATCTCAGTGTGAAAAGACTTCCTCCAAGACACATTTTATTCAAACTGTCAAAAGTTAATGACAAAAAAAATTATCAAGGCATCCAGAGAGTGGGAGATGGAAAGACTGTAACCTACCAATGAAACCCCATTACATCATCATCAGATTTTTCAGTGGAAACTCTACAAACCAGGAAAGAGTGTAATGAAATATTCAAAATATTGAAAAACAGAAACCACTAGCCAAGGCTAATATATCCTTTAGATATGAAGGAGAAATAAATGCTTTCCCAGATAAACAAAAGATGGGGGAGTTTATTACCATAATATTTGTATTACAAGAGTTGTTAAAAGAAGTTCTTCCACCTGAAACAAAAAGATAAAAGTATACAGAACTGAGTAAGGTTACTAAAAAGAGACAGAAGCAGGAAATTATAACTCTATTTCAAAATTTGGTATTAAATGCTAAGTTATAGCATAAAGGTTAAAGGGGAAAACATTTTTTAAAAGGCTATAACTCTGCAGTTCTGAAACAAACACACAGAATGAACATAGAAGTGGGGAAGAAAAAGGACTGAACTTGCAAAGATGAATGAAGATGCAATGAGAAGAACCAGAAAAGAAAAGAATTATTTTAGGTATGATGCGTTTCTTACATAAAGCTAACAGTAACCACAAAACAAAACTCTAGTGCTGAGACACATAACAAAGGAAAAAAATTGAAGACAAAGGGAAAAAATCACAAAAAATCCATCAAACTAAAATAGCAGACAGAAGCATAAGGGCAAAGAATCAATGGAGACACAGAGCAACCAGAAAACAAAAGTTAAAATAGCTTTAGTAAGTCCTCATGTACCAATAATTACCCTGAATGGAAGTGGACTGATTTTACCAATCAAAAAGCACAGAGTAGTGGGATGGGTAAAAAACAAAACCCAGCTATAGGTTGCCTTAAAAAGACCCATCTCAACTCCAAAGACAAACACAGGCTCAGAGAGAAGGGGTGGAAGATAATATTCAAATAAACTGCATCTGGATAAAAGAAGGTATAGCCACACTTATATTAGACAAAATATATTTCAAGATAAAAGGAAACAAGAAATAAAGATGAACAGTTAATAAACATAAAGGGGACAATTATCAAGGATCCATAACATATATACACCCAACCTGGGAGTACCAGTATATAAAACAATTACTAACAGACCCAATGGGAAAAACTGACACCAAATGCAATCCAATAGCAGACTTGAATACCCCATTGGCATTGACAGATCATCCAAACAGAATGTTAACAAGGAAATACTGGCCTTGAATAACTCAGTATACCAAATGGACATAATCAATATTTACAGAACTTTCCATTCCAAAAACAGCACTCTACGCACTCTTCTCAAGTGCACAAGAACAGTCTCAAGAACAGACGATATGTTGGGTCACAAAACTAGGCTCAATAAATTTAAGAAAATTGAAACAATACCATCATACCAAGCATATTTTCTGACCACAACAGTATGAAGCTGGAAATTAACCATAAGAAGAAAGGTAAAAAAAAAAAAGAGAGAGAGAAAACAAAACATGCACCCCAGTGTTCATAGCAGCACAATTTACAATAGCCAAGTGCTGGAAGCAACCTAAATGCCCATCAGCAAATGAGGGGATCGAAAAACTGTGGTACATTTACACAATGGAATTCTACACAGCAGGGAGAAAGAAGGAGCTCCTACCCTTTGCGTCAGCATGGATGGAACTGGAGAGTATTATGCTAAATGAAATAAGCCAGGCAGTGAGGGACAAATACCATATGATCTCACCTTTAACTGGAACATAGTCAACAAAAGAAAAATGCAAACAAAGTATAACCAGAGACATTGAAATTAAGAATAGTCTAACAATGGCCAGAGGGGAGTGGAGAGGGGACAGAGAGGAGAAGGGTTTTCAGGAACAGTAGTTCCTGAAAGGACACATGGACAAAACCAAGGGGGAGGGTGGAAGCGAGGGAGGGAAATGGCCTTGGCTGGGGTGCGGGGGGAGTGGTGGGGAGAAAATGCAGACAACTGTAATTGAACAACAGTAAATTAATTTAATAAATAAGTAAATAAATACATATAAAAGAAAAAATACAACTAAAAACAAACATGATATCAAATATTTTTAAAAATTGAATTTTATATTTATATATTTAAAATATTGGATTTAGTTGTAATCTTATGAGTTTTTTAAAAAATTAAGAAAGTCTTAAAGTGATAATTATATAAAGATCAAATAAGAGTGACAGAATAATTCAGTCATATAAAACAAAAGAAAAAAAGAAAGAATATTTGTTCACAAGACAGGAGTGTTTCTTCTCTCCTCAAAACCACACCTAATTGCTTCCCCACACCTAGAGAGCAGGCAAAATCCCTCTGGAGTAGCTGAAAAGAGACTGCAAGATGGTCTAATGACAGTGCTGATTTCCTCACACTATCTCTTCATTTCTAAATGTAAGAGGGCTCTATTAGTGTAATGAGAGAAAAATCTCTAAATTTCAAGACTGAATTTGGGATGAAGCTGCTCTTCATGTGAAAAACTCTGTGGAGCATACTTCAGGGTGAGTAGCAGCCATCCAGGATTCTTTCCTTTATTTGTCCACTCATCCATTCTAGCATTAATGCATTAAGCAAATACTTATTCAGTGGCAGCTACACTCCAAACACTGTTCTAGTGTTTGGAGGTACATTGTTAAATCAAGCATAAAGTTACTTGTTCTTTTGTAGCTTAAAGTCTAATAGTAGAAAATAGAGAATAAAAAATAAATTCAGATAGTGGTAAGTGCCATTAATGAAAACCAATATGCAATGTAGACTGTGACAGAGATCCTTCTACCAAAAAAAAAAAAAAAAAGGACAAAACAAACATGGAGAGATTAAAGATCAAAAGATATATAGTAACAAATAAAAGTGACAATACAACATACCAAAAATGTGCAGATGCAGCAAAAGCAGAACTAACAGGGGAGTATATAGCATTACAGGCCTACCTCAAAAACAAAATCAATGTATAAGGCAAAGCCATGGTCAACATAGCTCAATTGGTTATGCTGGTGAAGTGCATTTTTTAACTTTTAAATACTAACACAAATAAATAATTTACCAGAAAAAAAGAAAAAGAAACAAGAAAAATTTCAAATATACAATTTAATATTACACTTTAAAAAACTAGAAAAGGAAAAACAAATGAAGGTCAAAGTCAGTAGAAGAAAAAAGTAATAAAAATTATAAGAGAAATAAATGAAATGGAACAAAAAGACTATTGAAGAAGTAATAAGACATAGGCAGTTTCTTTGAAAACACAGGGTAGGGAAAAGTAGGTTTATAGTTGTAAGTGAAACACAGAGTTTATTCTTGTATTATTATTTATTAGTTATATTATTTTTCCATATGAACAATTGTAAACCTATTTTTCCCTATCCTTTATAAATAACATTGGCAAAACTCTAGCTAGACTCACTAAAAAAAAAGACAAATAAATAAAATGAGTAAAAAAAGAGAAATTACAACACATACCACAGAAATACAGAGGACTCTACAAGAATTCAGTAAAAGGTTACATGCCACCACATTCAATAACCTAGAAGAAATGGACAATACTTAGATATATATGACCTTCCTAACTGAACTGTAAAGAATTAGAAAACCTAAATAGACCCATCACTAGTAATAAAATTAAAACAGTGATCAAAAATCTCCCCCAAAATAAAAGTACAGCACCAAATAGTTTCACCAGTAACTCTACCAGTAATTCAGAGAAGAATTAATACCTGTCCTGACACCGAAACCAGGCAAAGTACACACACACACACACACACACACACACACACACACAATGGCAGGCCAATATCTCTGATAAACATAGATAAAAATCCTTAACAAGAAACTAACAAATTAAATGCAACAATACATTAAAAATATAACACATGATGATCAAGTGGGGTTCATTCCAGGTATGCAAGGATAGTTCAACATATGCAAATCAGTCAGTATGATAGACCACATTAAAAAATAAAAATAAAGGTATTCAATCATATTACCAGATGCA
Organism: Trachops cirrhosus; assembly: GCA_028533065.1. NCBI lineage: Eukaryota > Metazoa > Chordata > Mammalia > Chiroptera > Phyllostomidae > Trachops > Trachops cirrhosus. Next base: position 5,293 of record JAPYXV010000290.1, read on the forward strand.
AAAAAGACACTTGACAAGACTCAACATCCACTTATAATTTAAAAAACATTCAGTAAAATGGGTATGGAAGGAAAGTATCTCAACATAATAAAGGCCATATATGAAAAACCCTCAGCTAACATCATACTCAATGGTTACAAGCTAAAACTTTTTTCTTCTAAGATCAGAAATAAGATAAGGATGCTCACTCTCACCACTGTTACTCAACTTAGTACTTAAGTCTTAACCAGAGCAGAACAGAAAAAAAAAAAGTTACCCAAATTGGAAATGAATAAGTAAAACTCACTATTTTCATACAACATGATTCTATATATAGAAAACTATAAAGACCACACCAACAAAAAACTATAAAAAACAATAAACAAACAGTAAAGTTTCACACAAAATTAGTGTAAAAAATCTATTGCATTCTTATGTACTCACAAGGAAATATCAGAAAGAGAAATGAAAAAAAACATTTCTATTTACAATCATAACAGAAAGGATAAATTATCTAGGACTGAACTTAGTAAAAAAAGTGAAAGACCTGTACACTGATAACTATAAGACATTGTTTAAAAAATTAAAGAAGATATAAAGAAATGAAAAGATATTCCATGTTCAAGGACTGGATGAATTAACAGTGTTCAATGGCCATATTACCTAAAGCAATATATAGATTTAATGCAATTCCTATCAAAGTCTCAACAGCATTTCTCATAGAAATAGTAAAAAAAAAAAATCTTTAAATGTATATAGAAACACAAAAGATCCTTAATAGCCTAAGCAATCCTGAGAAAAAGAACAAGTCTGTAGGTATCCCACTCCCTAACTTCAAACTATACCACAGAGCTCCAGTAATCAAAACAGTATTCTATTGTCATAAAAACTAACACACGGACCAGTGACACAGAACTGAGAATCCGCAGATAAACTTACACATATATGGGCAACTAATTTCCAACCAAGGAGACAAAACATACAATGGATGAAGAAAAATCTCTTCAATAAATGGTGGGAAAACTGACAAGCCACATGCAAAACAATAAAATTAGAGTGCTACCTGACAAAATTACCTCAAAATAGATTAAAGACTTGAATATAAACCTTGAAACAATAAAATACGCGTAGAAGAAAACATAGGCACTACACTTATGGACCTTGCCTCAGAGGGGTATTTATGAACTTGACCTCAATGCAAGGAAAATAAAAGCAAAAATAAATAAATAGGACTAACTACATCAAACTAAAAAGCTTCTGCACTAGAAAAGAAACCATTGAAAAAACAAAAAGGCAACCAAACAAATGGGAGAAGATATATGCAAATGATACCTTTGATGAAGAGCTAATATCCAAATATATAAATAACTCGTACAACTCAACAAGAATAAAATAAACACTGATTTCATAAATGGGCAGAGAAGCTGAATTAGACATTTTTTTCAAGGAAGAACATACAGATGGCTAACACATATGAAAAAATGTTCTACATCACTAGCTATCAAAACATGGTGGTACAATGAAATACCACCTCACACTTGCTAGAATGGCTATTACCAATAATAAAAACAAGACGTGTTGGAGAGGATGTGGACAAAGGGGAATCCTTGTACACTGCTTATAGGAATGTAAATTGGTGCAGACACTGTAAAAAACAGTGTGGAGATTCCTCAAAAAGTTAGGAATAGAGCCACCATATGACCCAGCAATCCCTCTTTTGGTTATTTACCACCCCCTCCAGAAATATGAAAACTTGTATTTGTAAATATAAATGTATCTGTATGTTTACTACAGCATTATTTATAATATCCAAGACATTAAAACAACCCAACTATCCTTTGATGGATGATTGGTTAAATGAGATGTGATACATGTATACAATGCAATATACTCAGCCACAAAAAGATGAAATACTTCCATTTGCAACAGCCTGGATAAATCTTGAGCATATTATCTTGAGTGAAATATATCAGATGAAAAATAACAAGAACCATATGATTTTACTCATATGTGGGATATAAAACAAAAGGCAATGAATGAACAAAGAATCTCATGCACACAGACAACAGAATGTTGGTTGTCAGAGGGGAATGGGGATTGGGAGAGGAGGAAGAAGGTCAAGGGGTCAAATAAAGGGCAATAGAAAGAGAAGAGACTTCAGGTGGGGAGCACACGATGGAGTATGCAGATGTAGTGTTATTAAGGTGTTCACTTGAATTTTATGTAATGTCATTAACCAACATTACACCAATACATTTAATGACAAAAGATGCTCTTTCTTTATGGGTGTGCTATGCAAACTGATCCTGTTCCTAAAGGGCAGAACTACTGGGAGAAATGTTCTGGAAGTTGGTTGTTAGAGGCTTTGTTTGCAACATTGAAAATTGATTCTTAGGTGGCTGAGAGGACCTAAAATGAAAAGAGAATTGGTCATTTTCAGAGACATGTTGGCAGCAGCCAAGATGAGCCCATCTTCCCAAAGCAATTCAATAACTCTCTGGGTATACGGACAAGAAGCACTGAGCCCTCAGTTTCACAAACATCAGCGTCCACCTTAGGACGAGCCTGACTCTGCACACAGTGAAGTGCAGCAGGAAGCTGAGAAGGTGGGGAGTTTTCTGTCTCCTCCCCCTCGGCACCCTCCCATCCCCAGCCTGCTCCTATGATTTGGCACAGTCACCTTTCCAGAGGCCCTCTGGGCCCTTTAGCCATCCTTGTGGTCCATCTCTTCCCACAAACAAAAGAGGCCATTTCCCTGGGCAGAATGAGTATCAGCAGTTTTGCTGAGCCTCAGTTAAGCATCTGAGTTTAGGGTGGGCATTTTAATCAAGAAAGTTCTGTCTTCTGGAGTCAAGTATTTGTCAACAAAAGTCAGTTAATGATAATACCTGATAAGAGCCACTTATTGACATACTCCTAAACTTATTGCCCAGCTCAGCCTGCCCATCCTAGGAAAGAACACAGGGCCCTTTGGCTCACATATGTCACCACATACGTGACATAAGTAACATATGTGGTGGCATTCGGGGGGACTTTAAGGCATGTTCCACTGACTGTAGTCCACTGGGAGGGGTCAGATAAGGAGTAGGGGCTGTGGTATCAAACCAGTAACTAACTAAAAATTTGTAGCGAGAAGGTGATAGAGAGTCACAGAAAGGCAGTGGATGTAAATGGAATTGTAAACTCTGCTATAAAAAAGGATATGCATTTTAAATCGCTTTGGGATATTTAAATATCCCTATTGGAATCGTTGCAATGATTGGAGGGTGGCAGAAACTTGACTACATGTGCAACTTTTATTCTCAGATGACTCTCATTATGTCCACTTCGTGATGACTATTATGGAGCCGAAATGAGATAATGGACTTTTTAAACTAATTTTAAGCTATAAAGCACTTTGAAAATTGTATTTTGTTATATTATTACTATTAATCCAATCAAAAACTCCCACATTATTTTTGAGTGCATTAGAAAATTATGTGGGATAAAAGATAGTAGGCTTAATTGTTTCAATTTTACTCCAAGGAATAAAGGAAAAACACTTGGGAATTTATGACAAAATTAGGACTAGAATCCAGGTCAATTGTCTCCTGAGATTGAATAGTTCCTTTATACCACATCAGCTCTTGCAGAGAAAGCTGAGCAGAATACCATAGCAACCTAACCTAACGGCAAAGCTTTCTTCAAGGGATCGGGTTCTAGGGAACAGAAGCTATCCCGGCAGAAAGCAGGCTGGTTGGGCGTCACCGTAATAAGGTTTTGTGGGAGAAAGAACATAGTACTCACAGCCAGGAGGCTAAGCTTCATGTTCTCATTGTGCCACTTTCTCCTCTTCTTCACTTTTCCACCAAACTGATCTCTAGGTGTGACTATGAGATACAGTTCAAGGAAATACAATATATGTAATTTTAGAGGTTTCTAAGAAGAATTTTTTCTACAAAAGAAATGATTATAACTGTTGCTACCATTTCTTCTTCCCCTGCCTTAATTTCAGACATAAGGTCTGGCGCTAGGCTGCTGTATTATGACCATGTGGCCTTGAGCTTGAGAAAACAATCCGACAGTGCAGCAGGGTATCAGCCTGGAAACGCTCTGAGTGCTGGGTCATTGCCAACATCCTTCTAGCCCGAGGTTTTCTGTTTTGGGAAAACCTAAACTTTATTTGTTTTAGCCACTATAGGCAAGTGGTTTTTGTTTCTTTTTATTAAGTTGCTAGTGGGCATGTTATTCAACTCCCTGAGCTAGTGAAATGGATAAATGATTGCTTAGCACATAGGGCATTGAAGGCATGCGGAAGGGAACAGCAGAGGCTGACACGCAGTGACTGGTGCACGTCCCCCTCACCCTCCTCCTCGCCACCAGGGACGCTTGCTGCACCTCAGTCACTGCTGCCTCCCTCAGTCCCTCCACATCCCTGCTACCCTCAGCCTTCTCTTATGAAACCTTTCTGCCACCCGTAACACAAAATTCACTATCATATTCTCTGCTGTACTGATCTCAACATAAGGTTTGTACTAGAGCTTAAGCTGAATGGAAAAAATTGACTGAGAAACAGACTTTCTAAATCTAGAGGTAAAACAATAAAAACCTTTCAAACTTAGAGCCTACTCACAGAATTGTCTAAAACCCATGGTATTAGTTTGCTAGAGCTGCGGTAACAAAGCACCACAGACAACACAAGGTTACTGTTTCACCATTGGCGAGGCCCGCAGTCTGAAATCAGGTGTCGGCAGGGCCCTGCTCTCTGGAGAAGGCACAGTTCCATGCCCCTGTCCTGGCTTCTGGTGGCTTCTGTGTTCGTTGGCTTATAGACACATGTGTCTTCATACTGTCTTCTCTCTGTGCAGGTCTGTGTCCAAATTATCCTGCTCTATAAAGACACAAGTCATACTGAATTAGAGCCCACCCTCATGGCTTTATTTTAATTCGGTGAAATCTAAAAAGACTCTCTTTCTAAATAAGGTCACAGTAAGACTTGTTGGAATTTAGAACTTCATCATACCTTCTTTTGGAGGGCAGAATTCAACCCATAATGCCCCTTATAAATTATTCTATAGCCCTTGCTTAGTTACTTCTGCATTATATCTCAATCAAGAATAAACTTGCTTTTATCTACATGGCACTGCTTTGTCTCACTCCCTATCATTCTTGTGGGGGAGTGGGTTATAGGTTTAAGATAAATATTATAATTTTCTTTACCCCAAGAGTAAAGAAATTTACTAATAATTTAGTAAATAATTTACTAATAATTTACCTGTAATTTACTAATAATTTATTAAATGTAATTTAATAATAACAGCCTCTGCTGTTCAATATCATTTATTTTTATCATTTATACATGCCCAAATGTCTCTGGCTCTTTGCCACAAAGAAAATCAGGTGTGAAGTTAAGAGCAAGATTCATTTACTGAGATTACCCCAAGCAACACACATAAAAGTGGTCTTGATTATTAACATTGGTAATATTGTTGTAACTGTTTAACAATGTGCATTTCTTTGCTTTGCAAAGGGCCTTGACAGTCCCTATGCAAATCTGTGCCTTGTCTAATGTCATTAAGTAAGGTTCCTGGAAAAGCAACAACTAGAATTATGAATAAACTTGTACATTCAGTCTGGGGGAGAAAGCTAGAGTAAGAAAGCAGGAGCTCTATCGCTGAACAGGCATTTCCTGGAGATACATAATCTTAACCTTAACCCATAACCTTGTATTGGGGATAGAAATCGTCAGATTTTATTAAACCAGCTGAACCTGTGTTCCTCTTACCATCTGCAGCTGTGAACCTCTACCCTAAACTAAAACTCAGTGAAGTGAGACTGGCTTAAGGAGTCATTTTGAAATAATTTTGATGCAGGTTGGTCAAGGAGCCATGTTTCAGGTAGAGGCATAGAGCACATAGGAGAGGGTACCCCCCCCAAAATTCAGTCTGTGATGTTGTAAAGAATGGGGGTAAGGAAGCATATTGTCCAGCAATATTGCTGAATACTATACATTTTATGTTTTTGATCCTGGCCACAATTCTCTAAAATTAGTCATCACTGCTTGGGTTCTTAAGACAATTGGCTCTGAGATAAAGTTTGGAAAGTAAAACGCTTTTAAGAAATATCTTTGGGATCAAGACCTGTGAAAAGAAGGAACACGAAGAAATATGGACAGAGGGAGAATGGGAGCCGCCACTGAGGCCTGACAACAACTTCCACTGGAACATAGGGACCATGGCCCTTCAGAGTTGTCCCAAGTTGGACTGAGCAGGGAAGGCCAGAGAGGCCCAGCCCCTCCGGTTGTTAATGTGGACTGAGATGAGACAGGACCCTGGAGGAGCCACTTCTACGCAGTGCAGCTGACAAGATCCCTAAAAGGACTAACAGCTAAAAGCTGTTGCCAAAGTAGTCAGGGAAGCGATTCATTTGAGGGAGAGCTGGTTGGTGTATCAATCACAGTGACTGCCACAGAGGGCAAGTTCATCACTGTTGCAGATACAGAGAAAGAGAAGTAAGAGAGGGTGAGTGATTGTCCAAGGTCACATTGTAACAGTAATGACAATAATAGTAACTATTCCTCAGGACTTCCTGGGAGCACTAAACACTTTGCAGGACCTCCTTGGGTAGCTGTCACAACACCCCTGTAGGGTCAGTATTAATACAAACTTCATTTTAACAGACAAAGAAACTGAGGCACAGAAAACAAAAGTGACTTCCCCCAAATAACACGAGAAGACCTCAGATTCCAGGCCAGTGTGGATGATTTCAGAAGTCATCCACAATGCCATTATCACAATGCTGTACCGCAGTGCAGCTATCTGAATTTAAATCCAGAACTTTCTGCCAATCAGGCTCATGCTATTCCCTTTTGGATAAGCTGGCTTGTTTAAGACTGTGACTTGGGGAAGATGAGAGGACTGGAGAAAGCATGAGCTAAAACTCTTAAAGCCCCAAACCTGCTTGCTCCTGGAGCCACATTTCCCAGGGACCAGAAAATCCATCTCAGGGTCACGAATCAGCAGCTGCCTTGTTTTTCTGAGCTCTGAACCAATGCAACCAAGCTTTCAGCTTCTTGGGGAGCCTGTTTGACGGTATAAATCTGGGGGGTTTACTTATACACCCCCACCTCCCTTCCCCTGAGGGCACAGTGACAAAGAGGCTTCCAGCCTTTATCTTGGTGTTGGTGATACTGTGGGGGCCTAAAGCTTTCTTATCCTAATACCTGCCTGGCAGCTCCTGCTGCTTTCTTTTTCTTTTTTATGTATTGATTTTTCTAGAGAGAGAGGAAGGGAGAGAGAGACAGAGAGAAAGCCACCTCCTGCTTCTTTGAAGAGAATCCTATCAGCAACTAGTCAGCATTCTAGAGATCTCCTCCTTTTCTGTGGCAAATTCTACATTTTTGGTCTTTCAGACCTTTTTACATGAGTGTTTTATGTGGGTCCTCTCTCTCACTTTCCTCCATGAGCCACTCTCTTGTGCAGAAATTACTGCCCCTGGCTGCCCTACACCTTGCTGAAAGCCATTGCTCTTACTGCTCAGCCTTCCCATCATTCCTGGCACATGCAGAAGCATTTTAATAAATATATGAAAGCTACCAACTTTCTTCATTCTTTGTTTTATTTAACCAGTATATATTAAGCATCTGATGAGTGGTCTGATGGAGTTCCAGAATCTCATGGACTGCAGGGGGAAACAGATGCACAAGCAAAAAATTACAAGCAAAATGTCCTGGAGGGACCAGAGTTGAGATTCAGGTAAGTCCATTTAGTGATGGTCAGGGATGCGCTGAGTTATGCCCATCCTTTGCTGTTCAAGGGCATGAGGTGATTCTTGGAAAAATTTGATCCGTGCCACAGGAGAAACTCAGACAAACTCAGACAGGCATGATGATCTGCGCACACAGTGATGTAAGCCAGGGGAAAAGTGGGGGTCCATGTGAGTGGGGAAGGACCTTCACCAGGCTTAGAAACATGGCCTTAGGGATGAAGAAGAATGATGGTTTCCAGCAGAAGATTTCACTTAATTACCTGTAACGACCCAGATTCTTTTACAGGGTGTGTGTACTGAGAAAAATCACTATGGGCAACCTGGAAGAGCTGTCCAAGGACATTTCAGGTCACAGGCCTCCCTGTCCTGTGATCCTGTCATGTGATCCACCCTCCCCATTAGCACTGCACAGAGGTGAAAATATTCTCTGCTATGTTCTGTAAGTGCCTCACTGTCCCCAAAGATCTGGGAAGAGTCCATCCTGGGTGATAAAGATACAGGAGCCAGCAGGCAAGGCCGGGCCAGGCAAGCAGTGCAGCAGCCCCTCCACAGACAGCACAGTCCCTCCACTCACAGAGCAGCGGTGAAGACAGCACTGAGGAGACAGGTGCATAGTTTTAGGAAGCTTTCAGCAGACAATAACAAAACAGCTGGCCATGCATGGCCTAAAAATATGGAATTGTTTTTCTTATACAATTCGAACTCTGAGGGTCATTGGCTTCTAGGCTTTGCTTGAGTTCATTAATGCTGTCAGGGTGAGATTGTTGCAATTCTCTGGTCTGCTCCTCTTGATTTTGAGTTTTCCATCACAGTGTTAGTTACAAAATAAAGTATCAGACACTGGTGGAAATGAATGTGTTCATGTGTGTAGAGATGGAAAGTAACAGCAGCTGCCTAGGTCTCTCTGTAGTGAGAAAACAATGTCCCCCTGAAGGTAGCCGGTTACATTTTTTCGTAGCTATCCTTGGCTACAGACAAGTCTGAGAAAGTGAGTTTCCATGTTTCAAATCTCATGGTACAAAGTGGTAAGGTATAGGGGGCTGGAAATCAGTCTATTAAGTTTGCTGTGTGCCTCTAGACATCAAAAAATCTGTCAAGGAGTAAGTCTTTCAAGCGACTGGACTATTGAAAAGGATGGCAAGGCAGAGTCCACTGTCATAATTTGGATGTGAGTGTGACTTCCTTTGCCTACTAGCTGGTGCTTTCGTAATATTTGAAGGAAAGCCCTCCCTACCTGCCTTACCTTGTTCCTCTCCAATTCCACTGATACCACCTCCATTATTAGGCACCTGAATTATGTAGTCTTTCTCTGTCCAGTCTTACTCTTCTCCAATATGCCTTATGCACTCTTTCCAAGGGATCTGACGTACCAATCTCACAAAAATTACTCATTGTTCATATGATTAGGTCCCTATACCTAGAGGAGAAAATTCTAAGCTTATTATAACAAAACAGAACTTCAAGACTTACTATGAAGTCACAATAATCATAGCATCATGATACTTGTGAAAGAATAGATACATAGAGTAATGGAGCAGAGAACTGGAAAAAGGGTCAAACAAATATTGTCAACTGATTTTTGACAAAGGCACAAAGCCAATTAAGTGAAGAAAAGATAGTCTTTTAGGTACAAGTGATACCAAAAAAATTTATATACATTGTCAAAAGAATGGGCCTACTATGTATTATACTAATATAATACATTTAGTATACTAATGAGTATACTAAACCATATATTTAGAAAGAATTAAATGATATATCACTTGTTATACATTTTCACTGCATTAATATTTTCATTAAATAAAATCCCCCTACATAGACTTTATATTTTACACAAATAGTAACTCAAACTTTATCATAGAACTCAGGGTAAAATGCAAAATTGTAAAACTCTAAAAGAAAACAGGTGAAAATCTACATGACCTGATTTGGTAAAGATGGTTTAACTACAACACAAAAAGAGTGATTCATGAGAGAAAAGTTTGATAAACTGGACTTTATTAAAATTAAAAACTTTTACTTCATAATAGATAAGAGAAAAAAAGACAAGCAACAAACTGGGAAAAATATTGCCAGAATACATATCTAATAAAGGACTTGTATGCATCAGTAAATAAATGGATCAAAAAACTATAGTACATTTACAGGATGGAATTCTATGCAGCAGAGAGAAAAAAGTAGCTCCTACCCTTTGCAACAGCGTGAATGGAACTGGAGAGCATTATGCTAAGTGAAATAAGCCAGGTGGTAAAAGACAAATATCACATGATCTCATCTCTAACAGGAACCTAAACAACAAGACAAACAAACATGCAAAATATAACCAAAGAAATAGAAATAGAGAACAGGCTGACAGTGACCAGAGGGGAGAGGGGAGAGAATTTCAGGAGAAAAGGGGAAGGGTTTACAGGAACAAGTATAAAGGACACATGGACAAAAACTGGGGGGGTGGTGGAAATAGGAGGGAGGTGGGGAGGGCTGGGGATGTTGGCTGGGATGGGAGTAAAAGACAGAAAACTGTACTTGAACAACAAATTAAAAAAAAATTTAAAAATATGAAGAATTTTTAAAACTCAATTAAAAGAAACATGCAACCCAATTATAAAATGAGGAAATTATCTAAATAGATACCTCAGCACAGAAAATATACATATGGCAAAAAGTACACAAAAATATGCTCAACATCTTTTCCCACTAGGGAATTGCAAATTAAACAATAATGTGTCCTGGCTGGGTGGCTCAGTTGGTTGGAGCATCACCCTGTAGAGCAAAAGGTTGTGGGTTCGATCCCCCATTGGGGCTCACATGGGAGGCAGGCAATTGATGTTTCTCTCTCACATCCATGTTTTTCTCTCTGTCTCCTCTCTTTCTCCATCCCTGTTTCTCTCTAAAATTAATAAAAACAAATCCTCTGCTGAGGATTAATAATACTAATAATAATAACAACAACAGCAACAATAATGTGATAGCACTGCAAACTATTGTAATGGCTTTAAAAACACAAAACTTCAATAATGGAAGAGAGTGGAGCAACAGGAACTCCCATTGATTGTCGGTGAGAATGTAAAATGATACAGCTGCTTTAGAGAACAGTTTGAGTTTCTTTCAAAGCTAAACATAGTTTCACCATACGTTCCAGCTTAACACACTCCTAAGTATTTGCCCAACTAACTTAAAAAATTATGTTCACACAAAAAATTATGTTTACAAAAAACCTGCACAAAAAGGCATCCAAATTGAGTATGATATGATTCTTTACAGAGAAAACCCTAAAGATCTCACCCAAAAACTGAAACAATAAACACACACAGTGAAGTCTCAGAACACAAAATAATGTACAATGACCCACTGCATTCTTGTGTACTGACAATGAAATTTCAGAAAAATAAGTGAAAAACAATTGCTTTTGCAACTGCAACAGAAGAATAAATTACTGTGCTTAAGAATACACTTAACACACTGAAAACTACAAAGCATTGTTAGAAGAGATTTGAAGAAGACAGAAAGAAATGGAAAGATACTTCATGTTCATGGACTAGAAGACTCAACATTGTTAAGATGGACGTATTACCCAAAGCAATTTACTGATTTGATGAAATCCCCATTAAAATCCCAATGGCATTTCTTTACAGAACTAAAATAGAATATTATCAGATTTTCATGGAACCACAAAGGCCCCCAAATAGTCAAAGCAATCCTGAGAAAAAGAGCAAATCTGGAGGTATTATACTCCCTGACTTCAAATTCTACTACAAAGGGACAAAAATCAAAACAACACAATAGCAGAAAAACAGAATTACAGACCAATGGACAGAACTGAGAGCCCAGAAATAAATAAATGCACATGTATATGGACAATAATTTTTGACAAAATAACTAAAAATACAATGGAGAAAAGAAAGCCTCCTCATTTAGTGCTGGGGAACATTGGAAAGCCACATGCAAAAGAATTAACCTAGAGTGTTTTTTGTCCCCATACGCAAAAATTAACTCAAAGTGAATGAAAGGCCTAAGTATAAGACCTGACACAAAAAGTCACACAGAAGAAAACATAGGGACTAGATTCATGGACCTTGGTCTCAGAGAGGATTTTAGGAATTTGACCACAAAGGCAAGGGAAATAACGGCAAAAATAAATGAATGGGACTATGTCTAACTAAAAACCTCCTGCACAGCAAAAGAAACCAGCATTAAAACAAAAAGGCAACAACCAAATAGAAGAAGGTACCTGTAAACAACACCTTCAATAAGGGGTTACTACCTAAAATACATGAAGAACTCATACAAGTCAACAGCAAACAAACAAAAAATCCAATTTTAAAAAATGAGCAGAGGCCCTGAACAGATACTCACTTCTTCTAAGAAGACATACTAATGACCCACAGATATACAGGGTTCAGCAGAAGTTGCTCCTGCGAGTGTAGTTAGAAGGGTAATAATACGGGATAATAATTTATAGTTTTAATTTGAACAATTTACCTAAAATGTCATATGGTGTGCTTGAGTATGATATTGTTATATTACAGAATTACATGCTTATGGTTTTGTAATAAAAGACTTTGTAATAAAAAGGGGCATTTTTGTGCTGGTCCCTGTATAAAAAGCTGCTCAACTTCAGTAGCTACTTGGGAAATGCAAACCAAAACCACAATGAGATACCACCTCACACTTGTTATAAAGGATATTATCAATAAGACAAGTAATAACAAGTGTTGGAGAGGTTGTGGAGAAAAAGGAACCCTCATTCACTGTTGGTAGGAATGTAAGCCACTATGGAAAACAGTATAAAGAATTCCTCAAAAAATTAAGAATAGACTTACCATATGACCCAGCAACCCGTCCCCTGGGTATCCACTAAAATTTTTTGAAAACATTTATTCACAAAGGAATATGCACCTCTTTGTTCATTGCAGCATTATTCACAATCACTAAGACGTGAAAACAACCAAAGTGGTCTTCGATAGGCGACTGGATAAAAAAGATGTGGTGCGATGGACTACTACTCAGCCATAAGTTAAAATACTGCTGCTTGCGACGACATAGATGGGTCTTAAGAATATAATGCTATGCGAAATAAGTTAGAAATGGTCAAGAGCCACATGATTTCACCCACATGTGGGATACACAACTGAAAGCAACAAATGAACAAGGAAAAGCAGACAAAAACTCACAGATACAGACAATAGTATAGTGGTTACAAGAGGAAAGGGGGTGGGATGGTGAAGGGAGTCAAGTATATGCTGACTTTGGGTGGTGAGTACACAACGCAATATACAGATGACGTGCCATGGAAATGTTCACTTAAAACATATATAATTTTATTAACCAATGTCACCCCAATAAATTTAATTTTTAAAAATTCTGCACATGAATGTTTATAGCAGATTGATTCATAATTGTCAAAAATGGAAAGCAACTTCCATGCCCTTTAATAGGCGAATGAATTAAAACACAGTAGTACACCCGTACAGTGGAAGAGTATTCAGTAAGAAATAAGGAGCTATCGAGACATACAAAGACATGGGTGAAGTGCAAGTGCATATTGCTAAGTGAAAGAAGCCAGTTTGAAAAGGCTACTAGATACTACATGAGGTCTGCTATATGCCATTCCAGAAATGTAAAACTACACAATCGGTGAACAGATTAGTGGTTGCCAGGAGTTCAGGGAGGGGAAAAAGCTGAATTCATGGAACACTGAGGATCTTTTGAGGTAGTGACATTAGTTTGATACCCAGATTGTGAATACAAATCACTACACGTGTGTCAAAGTGCAGAGAACATTATAACACTTTAATATATGCAAACTTGAAAGATTATTTAGGAAGTCATGCATCACAGGATTTGCAGACTGTAGGAAAAATATCTGGCTATATGAGGGGAGACGAGAAAGTCTGGAATTTATTTATAAAAAGTTGTGTGTTTATTCTTACATGTTTAAACTTCAGTCACCTCCAAAGGACTCTCCCTTTGATGTAGTACACTTACTGAGATGTTTTTTCCATGGCTCAAAGCAGTTTCTGAACTTGTCAATTTTGATGCCTTTTAGTGCTTCTTCCATTTTTTTTCCAACTCTTCCACATGGGAAAAACATTTCCCTTTGAGGACTTTTTACATCTGGGAGAAAATGTTGCTCAGGATGAGATTGGGTAAATAGGGAGGGTGGGACACAGAGGTCATGCCATTCTTGATCAAAAACTGCTGATCACTCAGCATGGTGTTGGCAGGTGCACTCATAAATCACCCATCATGAAATGGGCAAACATTTTGAAAGAGTCTTCAAAAAAATTCAGTGAAGCAGAATGCAGTCTCTCACAACAATTCCAGCTGGTACACTGATACAGATAGGTTCCCAGAACACTCACCTAATGAGGGAAGCCTGTACTACCAGGGCCCTGCCCTCCAGAATATAATTTCAGAGTTTTTGATCTCTCCTCATAAATATTACAAATGTTTGAAATAATCTTTGAAAAGAAGATTTGGGTGCAGGGTGGAGGTACCAACCTAAATAACTTTGGAATTGGGTGGGGTCCATCAAACTAAAAACAAAAAAAAAACAAAACAAAAACAAAAAAACCCCACAGAATTATACATAAGAACTGTACCTTAGTTGATAAAGTAGTTTTTTATGAGTATATGAGCTAACACCTCATAAAATGTATGGTGGTATGAAACTACTATATACATATACACGTGTGTGTGTGTGTGTGTGTGTGTGTGCATGGTCTTTCCAAAAGGCATCGAAGCACGTACTATGAAAAATAGAGGCATTTATTGAAGAAGATACAAGAAACATTGTACATAGGACAATGACGCCTCAGTCCCCTTCAAAGTGTGTACCTTGGGACCTCACACAGTTCTCCCAATCACCACCAGCTTTCCCATTGTATTTTTCTGAATCTCATCAACAGTCTGAAATCTCTTTTCTTCCAAAGGTGATTTTAGTTCTGGGAAAAGCCAGAAGTCGCAGGGCACATCTGGGTTGTAGTCACCTGTGTGATTTGATGTTTTGCCAAAAAATTCTGCACAAGATATGATGTATGAGCAGTTACATTGTCATGAGGAAGCTGCCAATCACCAGTTTCCCATGGCTGCAGCCTTCTGAATCATCCAAATAGTTTTCATGGAGGAATGTTCAAGCTTCACACACAATTTAATGCAGGTTCATTGCTCTACTCACTCAGTCTTTTTTAATGTTTTTGGCAGCCACACAATACACGTGCTCACTCATTAGTGTCTACCAACCCCTGACTAGTACAGTGAAGTCATCATTGTTCATACATATCCATTCCAGTCCACTCTCCTTTGCTACCAGGTTACATGGATGCCACACAAACTGTTCTCATTACATTAATAATGGCTTGGCTTTTTCCACATAGACCTCATCTTGTGTGTGTGTGTGTGTGTGTGTGTGTATACATATACATATATAAATAAAACAAGTAAATGGATGGTAGATGGTAGGACCCTGGTTCTCACTGATGAGTGAGAGGTTCCAGACAAGCATGAGAATGAGACTAGAATATGTTTGTTACTCCATTAGAGTTACATGCATCATCATAAATTTATGTTTCCTTAATATAAATGCAGACAAATGTGTGTATACATCCATATATTTCTTGCTCTGATAATTAAAGGAGCCTAGAAGCAATAATAACCCAGCAGTAAAGAGCATGCCTTACACCCAACTTTTGGTTTCTAATACCATTTTCTAATGAAAGAATCCAGTCTTTCTTAGAGAAATGGTTGATTTCAACCACACACAAACACATGTGCACATACATAATAAAGGTACATACATAATAGAGTGGAAACCAGAGCCAATGGAAAGAGACCCTAATGGTCAAAGCTAGAATAATCTGAGTAACAAAATAAGTTAAGCAGTACTGGATTATAATAAAAAATAGAAAATAGTTATATGTCCATAAATAGATGAAGCATTGGGGTTACTTTGGAGCAGTGTAAGTATGTGCCCAATACTGAAATAGTGAAAGCATAATACTATGCATTTCTCAAAACCCAGATAACTTTTGTAGTACTTTGATGTGTACAAATTTTAAAGTAAATAAATAAACAGGGAGGAGACAAATCCTCCATACAGAAGAATTTGAAACAATTTATGGAGATATTTTGCCCTCAGGGAGGCACAACTCTCCACTTCTTCCAGGACAGAGCAGGGAAAATGCACCTGGCGTTGGAGAGACCTGACGAACACTTCCTCCTTCTGCGATGCTGCTGAAACCACTGTCTTGCTGAGAGTGGAAACCCTTGACGTGACGCGGTGAGAATGACACTTTATCATCCAGCCTTCCTCCCGAGGGCCCATAACCCCATCTAATCGTGAGAGAAACATCCAACAAGTACCGCCTGAGAGGCATTTTACAAAATGCCAGGCAAGTGCCTCAGAATTGCCACAGTCATCCAAAATGGGGGAAGTCTGAGGAACTTGCCAAGAAGAGACTAAGGGAACACAGTGACTAAATGTCATGTGGAGTCCTAGATGGGACCCTGGAACAGAGAAAGGACATTAGTAAAAACTAAGGAATCAAATAAATTATGGGTTTTAGTTAATAGTGATAAATCAATATTGGTTCATTACTTGTAACAAATGCACCATACTAATGTAAGATGTAAATAAAAAGAGAAACTGACTATATAAAAAGTCTCTGTAATATCTTTCTAACTTTTATATAAATCTATTCCAAAACTTTAAAAGAAAATCAAAAATACATGCAATTTGCTGTAGAAATACTATTTGGCAATAAAACGGATCAAAGTACCACTATATGTCACAACATCATTTAATCTCAAAAAAACATGCTAGATGAGAGAAGCAGGCAGACATGAAAGTCACAGCATATAATTCCATTTCCACTAAATGTCCAGACGGGGCAAACCTACACAGACCAAAGTTGTATGAATGATTAATTTTACCTGGGCCGAACAGAACCAGAGTTCCTAGGCGAGCACTAGTGTTCCCCTTCCGAACAGAACTTGACAAGGGCAAGGCTACCAGTCTTGTCATGATCAAGGTTTTTACTCTTGATTATCTGAGAGACCAGGAACCAAAATGTCAGATCACCAGCAGCCTCACTTTTCACTATTGTCAATGTGCTTCTCCAGGAGCCCAAAGTTTCCAGCCCTTGGAGAGAACTCAGCCTCAAGGGTCATCCAAGCTGCAGACAGATGCAGCCTCAGCTCTCCTCCGGTCTTCTCCACTCAGCTCTGTGACCAGCACCTCCGCACACCAAGCAAGCTATTGATCGACTTCCCCTGGAACAACCAAGAGCTTTTGAGAGGTGAGTGTGATGAATTATAGACACAGATCAAGATAAACCACAAAGGAGCAAGTCAAGAGCTCTAATGAAAAGAGGAATTGGTTATTGACTTTGCATTTTCTTTCCTTTAAGCATTTAGATAACACAGAGCATGAGGAAGCAGCACTGAACGGCGCAAAGCCTGCTGAGCTAATGGGAGTCAGAACACCAGCTTCTTCTAGTCACTGGGTAAACTAGTCCCTACCTGACAATCAGTTCATGTGTACATGAAAAAGTTGTGTGACATGGGGTCCCAGCTCTGCCACCCACTAGAACTTGAAAATGGGAGAGTCACTGAACCTCCCTGAGGTCTGGGTTCCTCACAAGTGTCGAGTGGGGATAACATGATGTACCCATGAGGTCATTATGAGGATTAGAGATGGGGTTAAGGGTCTGGCATGGCAGAGCATGGCATGGAGTGGACACTCAATGCATAGCAGTTGCGCAGAGGGCACATCTGCAGCCCTGCCTGGAGGTAGTGTTGACATTTGTGGTTCCAGTAATCCACTGGGAAGGGAAGGCATGGAATTCCACTCCTGTGATTGCTGCAGAGACTGTAGGTACCAAAGGACAGACAATGTGATAATCGGACTGCTCAAGACTTGGAAGTTTAATTAATAGCAACAAATAATAATAGTAACAGCACGTGCCAGATATAATTCAAAATCCTTAGGATCTATAGGAACTAACTCACATCTCTGTCATGATATACTTCTGCACTGATGCTATGTTTTTCTAACGACCTATACAGTTCTCTGGAAGCAGATGCTGAGTTGAGGTAGTTGAGGGTGCAAAATGGTTATTGAGGACCTACATTTATAAAAGTGGGGGAGAAGGACTGGACAGAGGAAAAATCCTGGCTGCAAAGCACCCCAATAAAGCCTTGCCCAACTGATGGGGATCTCTGGGGCAAGCGTTGCCCTCCAGAGCTGCACACACTGGGCGCACACACTGGGCGTGATGATTAGGCCTCACACCCCGCATGGCTCTGGCTTTGCAGGGGCTGCCCACGGAAAGCTGTGACTACAGGGGAGGGGCCTCTCTGCAGCCCAGGCTGTCACTGATGGCTGGAGGCTATATGATGACCACACCCCAGGAGGCGGGGCAGGAAGTCCTTCCCTGGGGGTGGGCAGCACAGTGCCTTTTACAGGTGTGGTAAAGGAAACTCAGCAATTTACCAAAGAGCACAGGGATGATCAGTGGCAGTGCTTGGAACTGCTGAGCTACCCTGCCTTTCAACAACTGACATTTATGTGTGCTTTAATATTTATAAAGTACTATGACCTTTATAATTCAACTTGCTCCACACTATAACACGGTCAGGGCTGTCAACTCTACATTTCAGATGAGGAAACCAAGGATCAGAGGCTTTGCGGTATGTTGTGAAGGGTCACACAGGGAGTGGCAGAGGTAGGATTTGAATCCAGTTCTGTCTGTACCTGACCCCAAAGTCAGGAGTTAGGCTGTCTCCTCTGAGGGCCCATCTTGGGAGGCCTGTGCCTGATGGAGCCTCTGCGGTTGCTCAGGGGGACTGGCACCCCAATGTGCTCAGCACTGCACCTGCCATCTCTGCCTTATCTGACGGCAAGTCAGGGAAACAAATGTCCCTTCCTCGAATGGACGTGGGTGTGGGTTTCTGTCCTGGAAGTGTCCAGGATGGGCCGGGGACATCTGTTTCCTAAGAAGGCTCTTCTGAATGAGGACAAGACAGCAGGAGATGGAAGGCCTGTCCTTGGCAGGTGGCTTTGTGCCCTCCCCTTGAAAACAGCGTTTCACTTCTGGAAACAGGACCCAGGCATTTCTCAGCTCAAGTGCAGAGATGCTCACAGAAAAATGCAAATAAGGCAGCAGTACCACTGACATGGAACAAATAGCAATATTATCTTAATGGCTCTGAAGTAAAATATAATTGTTGGAGGAAATTTACCCTGAAATCATGTTCGTCCACTTTGCAGGGAAGCCTCTCACCCCCTGGCCTTCACTCCAGTGTCCCTTCTCCCGGGCACAGGAGGTGGGGAGGCCTGTCCTTCTCCCCCATCTCTGGGCTGCCAGGGCAGAGACTGGCCCATGACTGACTGATCCTAGGGTTGCTGATCTTGCTTGGGGCCCCTGGACATGTGCATCCCGGACCCTGGGCATATCGGCTGTAGTCGTTTCATTTTCCTTCACACCTGAGCCCTCAGTAACCTGGCAGAGACACGGGCTCTGCAGGGGGCATTACACGTGCCTACTTTCCACAGCCAGGGACCACAGCAGCCCACTCATTTCCTGAGAATTTAAGTTGAAAATCCCAAACAACTTTTAGCCTCTTCACAATCTGAGCCTAGTAAGTACTTTCAGCTTCATCTGTAGCCACTCACCACCCTCAGCTGCACTGAGATACCTACTGCTCCCCAAACACAGCACAGACTTTAACTTCTGTGTCTCTGCCCCAGATGCATGTCACGGAGGGTACACAAAAAAGTGCTCCACTCCAGTTGTCACTGGGAGTTGCAAACTGAACAGCAATGTAGGAGTACTGCAAACTGCTATAATGGCTAAAAAAATCCGAAATACCAGTAGCTGGCCATGCTTCTTCTCGGCCCAGTGACCTGGGTCAGTGTCTCTTCTTCCACATGCTGCCCTGGCCTCGCTCCTAAGACAGAACTGTCCCTTTGTCATCTGTGCCCAGTTCCTGGAAGCAGCACTCACAGCAGTGCCTTACTGCAGCTGTTTTCTGTCCTCCTGCCCAGCTGCCAAGTGGGCTTCCTGACTGCAGGGTCTGGCCTAGTCTACCTCACGCCCCCGGAAACTCACACCCACACCCACACCCGCCCACCTGCCTGCCCTCACACAGACACCCTCCCCCACACACCACCCCGCACATACCCTCATACACACACCCCCTTCCCCCACACCCACACACACCCTCACACACACCCCCTCACACAAGCACACCCTCACACAAGCACACCCTCATACATGCACACCCTCACACATGCACCCTCATACACACACCACCCCCCACACACACCCTCACACACTCTCATATAGACCGTCACGCAGACACCCCCATATGTACCGTCAAAAACCCTTACACAGACCTTTTGACAGCCAGATAGTTCTCTAGCAAAATGGGTTTATTCAGGGAAAAAAATCACTGGAATCCAGACATGCAGTCTAATGGACAACCATGCCCAAGTCCAGAGAGGAGAGGGGAGGAACATTCTTTCGCAGAGGAAGGGGAAGGTCAGGGAGGCCCTCATAAACAAAGCGATCGCTGGAGGAGATTGGGAATGGAAAGCATTGTGGCTTTTAAGCAGCAGAGTTATAGCAGCATTTCACTGGCTGAGAGGTGGCCATGTGAGGAGAAGATCCCCCCAACCTTCCTGGAGGAGCAGGAGAGTCAGAAGCTCTTCCTGCTGAGGTGCTCTCTTCCCTCTTCCCAGCTGGGGTGATTGACAGTGGGTGGTTAGAGCGCCCCCTACAGGCCCTCCCGGATTCAACCGGAGGTTTCTGATTACTCATCTTCACACTGCCCCTTTTTGATCAAGGCCTTTCCCTGAAAACATCACTGGATCAAGAGTCAGGTTTTCCCGGTATCGTGGCCTATTGTCCCTTCACGCCCACAGAGGCATTTGCTGGGTGTCACGTTCCACGCTGAAGAGAAAGTGCACAGACTAAAAACCTACTGCGGCCACACTGGAGCACCAAGGCGGGGTGGAAACACCTCTCTATTTCCCACTGGAAGTCTGTGTCTGCACATGCAGATGGCAAAGGCACGCTCCAAACTGAGGGAATTAAACAGGCTCTATAGGAAGACACAATGGAGGATATAACAGTAAGCAATTAACCAGTATCATAATTTCAAAAGAAACTCTCTGGAACAGAATGTCTTATCAACAATACAGCCCATAGGTGGAGAATTCAGAGACTACAAATCTGCATAGCAATCCAGTCAGTTAATAGTCAATGAAAGAGACCTCAATGAATTGGAAACTTTTTAACTGACCTGGTCTGAACATTTTGGGAAAGGTTTCTCATTAGGTGCTGTCTTCTTCAATTTTGGAAAATCTTCACCTCAGGTCACCAGATGGTGCTCCATCCAGTCAGGGTTCTGTGCTTTATTTAAATGTGTCATGTGAAGCCAGGAGTCTGTTCCCTAGAGTTTGGTGGCACAAGTTTGATTAGCAGAAGCTGATAGAGGCCTTGCAGTGAGATTGAAGTGAGTCTTTCTAGAGGTGTCTTTACGAATAGACAAAATTTTCAGGCAGCAAAATTAAGCAACAACATTTAAGGTCTCTGTGTCCCTGAGGGCACTGTGAAAAGGTGCCCCACCAGAACATGCTTCATTTTCATAGAAGCAATTAGGCCCTTACAGTGTTGAAGTGTATCTCTTTTTATCAGCTCTGGACCAGGAGATGCAGGAGCTAGGTGCATTAAATGCTCTGTGAGTACCTTATAGACTGAGAGCTTACAAGTTCCCAAGGAAGCGGCTCTAAAATTTAGAAAGACGAACAATGATGCTTTCGGCCAAACTATTAATATTTGAAGCATCTCTACAATTTTACCAATTGAGTGTTAATAATGCTGCTGTTAGTGCATTTAACTAAACCTGAGATTGAGGGTAGTTAGCACAGTGAAAGTGTTTTGAAACCAGCCAATGGCACAGACTTTTCAAAGCACCTGACCAGTAAAGTGGGTCCCCTCTCACTGTGGAGTTCTGAGGGTTTCCTCAGATGGAGAAAATGTTTTCCAAAAAAGCTTTATCCACAGAAAGGACAGTAGCCTACTACAAGTGAAATCTTCAGTCCAGAGAAGCAGCAGAGAGACCACAACAAGAATACATTTATATCCATGAGATGGGAAAGCTAAATGAAATCTGTTCGCCAAAGCTCAAATGGCCCATCAGGCAATTGAAAATGTCTGGGAACAGTGGGAACAGGCTTTCCTAGGTTGCACACTGGACAAATGGGAAAAGTGAGGCAGCCACTCTTTGTGGCCTTATTAGTATTTCCCCAGGAATATTGATTTATGAGTGCTATAATTTTGTCAGTGGACCAATGGCTTATTGCACATACAATAGTTAGGAATAAAAACTTTTTTATCCAGACAGCAATTACTGAATTTCCAATCATGTTTTCTTCTCTGGGGCCAAAAGTTGAACATCTTTTCCTGATTTTTTCCTAAGTTCTCATTTGGGTAAATAGCTCTTTGGACCATAACAGAGGTTGAACTGCCATTGGTTTTTTTAAGGGCAGCATTCCCTGCAAAAGTGTCAGCAAAGTGACTTCCCTTAGCTTCCAGAGAATCTAGTTTAGAATTCCATGGGATCTTGATAATGGTTAAACCATCAAGTAGAAGTATAGCATCCGAAAATTTCTGGTTGCTATTTTTGTAATATATGGAACATATGGGCCATTTAAAATTATTTTTCCCGCTGGAAGAAAGGGAGCCATGTTTCTTGCACAACATTCCAAAATCATGAGCTACTCCAAAGCCTGTCGAGTACAGACATTGGGAGTCTTGCCTTTGGCCGGGATGCAGACCCATGTGAGCCTGTAGAATTCGGCTGGTTGGTCTGTAGCAGCCAAAGGCAAAGGTGCTGCTTCGATTACACCAAAGGGTGATAATATTGCATATTTAGCACAATATTTGCTACTGTCACGTTTTAAATGAGAACCATAAGGAACCATAAGAATCTGACATTACTCAAGGGGTTTTCTGCACATCATCACGTGGGGCCAGGTGGTGATATATCAGTGCTAAACAGTCAAAGGGGTTTTGTCAATAATGGTGGTGATAAGAGTACCAGGTTATCAAAACATGAAAGAGTTGTGTGAGGAGAGATTAACAAAATAGCAGGAGAGGAGGCCAATAAAAAATGTTGAGTATGAAAAGAATTTGGGATGGCTCCTATGCATGGGGTGCCAAAATCATTAAAGGGGATCCCATTGGAAGGGCAGCATCATACTTGCTCTTGGGCAGTGTCCACTTGTCTGTAATACCCAATGAGTTGATTGCAGCCTTTATGTTTTTGGGTAAGTACCCCAAGGGACCCAATTTTCTTCCTTTTCACATACAAAAATATAAAAGGGATCTGATGGTTGGGGTGTCCAGGGACAAGTGGGTTCAGGCATCTTGTTCTTCCCTTAAAACTGGATCAAGATTGTTTTACTTTAGTAAAACACACAGAGGTCATAAAAGAGAGATTTACCATCCAATTTTAATATTAACTAACTAGCCCAGAAAACCTTGCAGTTGGTGCTTTTTGGGTTTGGGGAAATTTAGGGCCCTGTGAAGCCTAACTGATCTAATTGCAACCCTTGTTCTGCCATGAAACGCCCTAAATATTGAAGCTGAGTTTGGGGAAACTGCATTTTTTTCTTGGCAACTTCTAAAGGCTAAAAGCTTTTGCGAATGAATGTGGTCTTCCTGCAAGAAGACTTAGGTGGAAGAGGAAAAAAACAAGCCACCCATATATTGCAACAAAGTAGAATCTCCCAATGAACTTTGTATCGTCCACATTAGCATTCAGGATTTTGAGAAATTAGAACTCTCAGTAAAATCCCATCATTATTGTCTAGGTGAATTGTTTCCTTCCCAAATGAAGACAAAAATGTATTGGCCAGCTTCATCAACTGGAATGCGAAAGAGTATATTGCATAAAACAATTATAGTAAGGAATTTGCTCTCTGTGGGAGGGATGTTAGTAGCATTATAAGGATTATAAAAACAGGGTGTCTGGGAATAAAACATTGTTTATTGCTCAAGGGTTCTGGACAAACCTCCACCCACAATGCTTTGGTTTTCTCACAGATAAAGTAGGACCATCACAGAGACTAGTACATGAAATAATGAGATCCTGACTTTTGTGATCTTCTATTATGGGTTTTCACTAATTCTGTGGTATTCATTGACTCTGGAGGTGGGTTTTGAGGGATCTCTTTGAATCTTGATAGGAGGTGTGTTGTGGATGCTGCCACAGAAGTTGAGTATTTTGCCCATAAAGGGGATGGTAGCAATCCAATAAGGACAAATGATCAGAGCTCCCAGGTCCAGGTATAATGCCTCAGAAATGGAGCAAATAAAATGTCAAAAGCTTGTTTAGTGTACCTGATTGGCTATGTTGGTGACTGCTTTCAAGTTCTAAATTATTTCTGCCTTTTTAGGAAAAAGAAACTCCAACATGATAATTTTCTAAGATGTCTCAGCTACTCCCAGAAGGCAGCCTCAACCTGCACCAGAGTCCACCACCCCACCAAGTAGCCCCAGTGTTGATAAACCCAGAGGCAACCTAGGCTGCAACTGGTACCCCTCCAAAGGGGCTCCTGCCCGGGTGGCCACCCAGGACACACCAGTGTGCCCACAACAGCCATTGTAAAGCCAAGAAAACAGTGAGTCCACCGAAGTCATGGCCCAACTACTACAGGAGGGCACAGGTACCCCACACTGGAGTCACCTCTAGAACACGAGGTTCTTATGGCCAGAAGGAATTATACCACAGGGCACAGGACCCTTCTATATAGGCCACTCCTTTAAAACCAGGAAATGTAGCTGATTTACCTAATACATAAAACCAACAGAGAGTCAGGCAAAATGAGGAGACAAAGAAATATGTTCTAAATTCTAAAGAATAAGACAAACCACATAAATGAACTAAATAAAATGGAGTTAAGCAGTCTACCAGATAAGGAATGCAATGGAATGGTCATCCAGCTGCTCACAAAGTCAGGAGAGGATGGATAAACACACAGAGAACTTCAACAAAAGTGATAAAAATATATAAAAGAACCAACTAGACTGTAGAAAAAAACTGACGTGCAAAACACACTATTGGGGATCAACAGCAGACTAGATGATTTACAAAATAAATCAGCAATCTGAAAGACATGGTAGAGGAAGTCACCCAGTCAAAACAACAAAGAAAAGGGAGTTTTAAAAACTGAGAATGGTTTAAGGAAATTGGGAAACCATAAAGTGTGGAGGGGCTCTGCCCACAGGGCCCCCCACCCCGGCCGCCATGTATGAGAATAAGTCTACCAAGGCATGATCTGCTTGGGGAGGAAAGGTGGCCAATCTCTCAAAGGAGAAGGGCCCAGAGCCTGTTCCTCAATGGGCTTTTAATTGGGTTCATTTGCACAGGATTACAGATAAAGCTCATTAATCATTGTCAGGCAGTAAGGATCAAACAATAGATAACATACAAAGAACTCTGAGGGCCTATTTTGAGTCAGGGTCAGATAGCTAAAGAGCTGTAAAACTTTGAGGAACAAACTCACTTCTTCCTTGGACGCTTATCATTTAATTGAGAGCGTTCTAAACAAAGCAGGTTTCACAGTATTTTATTTATTTTTATTTATTTTTTATTTTTATTTTTTTTTACAGGTAAATGCATTTATTGAAGGTAGAGGGTAGAGTGGTCTGGGAGGGTTTGCTTTGATGAAGACGAAGTCTATTTACCACTTCCCATTTCCACGGTTTTGATGCCCATTACCACTTCCCATTGTAACCTTGGGCCTGCAGTTTCTAACCACTTGGCTCCCTGCCTCTAATCTGTCTCCACTCTAAACCAGTTTGCAAAATCACTGGCCCTAAAGCACTGCTTCCCCATACTTCCCTGCCCAGCAGGTCAGAACCCTCCAACTCTAGTCTACTTGTCCAGTTAACGGTCCCACTGCTAGCCTTCGAAGGCTTACAGTAACCATTACTGCCCAACTTACTCTAATATGCAGCCCTTATTGCCATTGTATTCGTCCATCTCCAACCTCTACTCTTTAACTTCATCCTTTTTGTTTTTGGTATTATGTGCACATGATGCGTATTTTTCAAAAACAGAAGAATATGCAATAAAAAGAAAGTCTGTCTCTTTTCTAGCCATCCAGTACTCTACCTGCAGAAAAGGTTCATTGAACCTTGCAGAACGTGGGCCTACTCTACCATTCCATTCTTTTCCAGCATATCGGCTTCAGGGAAGCTCAAAAATGCTCATTGTTCTTTTTCATTTTGCTAGAGGACCCGTTCCTATTGCTTGGACGGCCGTCAGTAGATAAGCATTTCAGCACATGAATAGGTGCTCAGAACGTGATTGGATACCTTATTCTTTGAACTTCCACTTTACTTGGAACAATTCTAGCTGCTCCTGAAGCACATGCTTGCCACATAGGCTTCGGTATAAACCACAAAAGGACAAAAAAAAAAACCAAAAATGGAACAGCTACCACACTGAGTGAGACAGGGAGTCTTTGAGCAAGAACAAACTGACCAGTCCCTCTTCCCCAGAGGCCCTCTCCTCCCTCTGCATGCCTGCTCACTCCAGATTAACTACTCTTCCAGAATGGGCAACCACCAGCACACAGCTCAGAGCCCACTTACTTTCTCGGGAAGTTGCGTGTCAGGCCTTCACAGTATTTTACATATTCTTTCTTAGGCCTCTTTGCCTAAGAAAGGGCAGGAACCTGCCCTTTCCAGCACACGGCTGCACCACTCTGTCATTGTTTCAGGCTTAAGGCATTGTCTCAGGCCTAAGTCAGGCACGGGAAGTAAGGCAGCCAAGAGATTAGGAGACTTCTCACAGACAGAATGAGGACTCAGGCTTTGTCAAAGCTGAGCGGTGAGGGTCCTTTACCCCCTTTTGCTGTACCCCCCAAAGAAGGACTTTGGGGGCCTCCCACATGATTGTGCCTGTCTTAGGTCATTCCCCCCTGGGGACTCTTACCCATCATTGGCTAAGTGACCAAGCATTGGGAGCCAGTTATGGATGATGTAAAAGGAGCAGAAGCGGCACTTCTACCAGGGAGATAAGCTTTTGTCTCCTTGGTGGCTTACGGTCCAAGGTTGCTCACTCAGCCTTAGCCTTGGCAGGGATTACAGCTTCTGAAACCAGGCAGAGCAGTTCCCAACAATAAAGCACACTAACTTTGGATTATATGGGTCCCAGAAGAAAAGAGAGAGAAATAGAAACAGAAAACCTATTTGAAGAAATAATGGCTATAAACTTCCCTAAACTTGAAAAAAAGAAAAAAATGAACCCAAAGAGACCAACACCAAAACACATCATAATTAAAATGTCAAAGGTTACCCACTAAACTGGCATTACAAAGAATGTTAAAGGGACTTCTCTAACTTTAAAAGAAAAGGTCAAAACTACAAATAAAAAAATACATGAAAGAAAAAAATCCCTCTGTGTAAAGGTAGTAGATCATTCACTTACAAAGCTAGTATGAAGGTTAAAAGGCATAATAAATTCACCTCTATCTACAATAATTGATTAAGGGATGCACACACACATGCAGTAAGGATGTAAAATGTGACATCAGAAACATAAAACATATGGGAGGGGAGTAAAAGTGTAGTGTTTTCAGAATGCATTCAAACTTGACCATAAACCTAAAGTAGATTGTGATATATATAGTTTATTACAGATGAGTCTCATGGTAACCACAGACCAAAAACCTGTAACAGATACAAAGCAAATAAATAGAAAGAAATCCAAACATAACATTGAAGAAAATCAGCAAATCACAAGGAAAGAGAGCAATAGAAGAAAGGAACAAAGAAGAACTACAGAAACAACCAGAAAACAATTAACGAAATGGCAATAAGCATCAATAATTACGTTAAAGGAAATAGACTAACTGCTCTGATCAAAACACATAAGACAGTTGCATGGACTTAAAAATGAACCATACAATGCTGCCTAAAAGAGACACATTTCAGAAGGAAAGACATGCACACACTGAAAGTGAGGGGATAAAACACCTCTTCTTGCAAATGAAAAGAAACTGGGGCAGCAATGATGCAGTCCCCAGGCTTGGCCAAAGGAGGGTGGTATGCTTGTTCTGAAGGGTGGCAAACTGTGGCTTATGAGCTGCCCATGATGTTGGGGACAGAACTGTGGGAGGGTCAGGAGCCTGGACTCCAGGGCCATTCTGTGACCAGAGCAAACCCCAGCCTCTCTGGACCTTGGTTTCCCAATCTCAGCAATGAGGCCCTGACCCCATTTCCTACCCCAGGGTACTGCCCCTCTCCCTCCTCCCACCTCCTACAGTGATGGTTCCAAGCCTGTCCTGGACCAGGCCCAGCACCCTGGGCAGGACGCCCCTATACCTGCCTCCCTGGTGACAGAGCCTGCCCTGGCCCCTGACCTGGTGGTGGAGACAAGCCCACAGGAGAAGAGAGGTTACCAGGTTTATTCTCTTCAATTGAAATACACCCTTAGCAGGCCTTGGCAGGATTTCTGCTCCCAGTCACCCCTCTTTTCATAGAGACTCTTGATCCCCAGGGTTTAAAGTCACCTCGTCACTACCCTCTTCTCAGACTGCACTCACTGTGTCTCTAGATGGCCGGGGATCCTCCCTGGAACCTAGACCTACCACCGGAGAGGGTCCCAGCATTCGGGCATGCACCGACAGATGTAGATGCTGTACAGTGCACAGCCCCAGGAAAAGTAGTCTCTTCAGGGTGCAGGGAAGGGCACCCTGGGGCTGGGCTCTGAAAACCCTGCAGAGCTCTGCACTGCGATGTGGGAGGGCTGGGATCCTCTCACAGGCTGGGGTTGTGACACCCCACCCATGGGGCCCTGGACCCCCTCACAGGTGAACAGGCAGCAGAGTTCTGGATGCGGTCTCCAATGCCAGTGTTCAGGGTGTGACAGTAAAGGTGTGAATACATATTAATAAAACACAGTACATATACAATACATATTAATAAAACACAGAATAGCATTTCTTCTCTACATAAAACTTTTTTAAAAAATGAGGGTTCATAAACTGAAAAGAAATGCAAAATTCTAGGTTTAATAAGACAAAATCTTATATTATAAATCGTTAAGCAGAACTGTTTCCCTATTAAAGAAACATGCATAACCATCTGCAATCCCTTCTTGGACTTAGAGTGTATCTACAACCCGTCTTTGAATAATCTGACACCCAGACAGCCTTCACAAACAATTTTTCTCTGGTAATTCCAATGAGGCCTTTAATTCTGGGCTTACAACTCACCAGAAGCTGTGTTCTCAGCGTCTGCGATTGACTTTTGCAGCACTCTCCACCTTCACGTGGGTGAGTGAGAACTGGCTTGCTGCTCCATGATGATTCAGACCAAAATTAGCACAGTTGCCTCCACCCACCACCTTCCCCAAACTGCACCTCACATCTCTGCCTTGGTCACACTGTGATAAAGGAGAGGGTTTCTGTTTCAAAAGAGTGGCTATCCCTGTCCATCAGTTTAAAAAGTGTGGTACCAGACAAAATGAATTTGCAAAGTCAACTTCAAACTTGATTCAGAACAGCATGTGTACTTTTATCGGGTATAAGTTAAATGAAGCAGAGACCAAAGCTGAACTAAACCCTGCACTTTGCTTCCCTGTCTTCGCTCCCTGCACTGTGCTCCAGCACCCTTTGTTTCTGGCACACACAGCCAGTTAGTTGCCTTATGGGCCACCTCCCCTTCAATTGAATCTCTGGGTATCAGGCCCGTGACATGTATTAGGCAGCTCCATGGCATTAGAGGTGACAGGCAGCTGGAGAAGGACACTGGGACCTTGTCTAGACATGTCACAGCAGTGGGCTCGAATCTTGGTGTGGTGTTGCCCGGGAAGGGATTTAGATGGCAGGGGGGTTACCAATCTTGGTGCACTGAGACCTTCTGTAGAGATATATAATTTACATTTTTAAAAAATTTCCAATTATAGTTCACATTCCATATTATATTAGTTTCAGGTGCACAGTATAGTGGATTAGATCCTTGGCCCCAACCTGAGAGATGCTGACTCGGTAGTTCTAGGGCTAAGAAACACTATCTGTAGTTCACGACATTCACACGCAGCTCCACTGCATAGCAGAGAGTGAAAACCACCAGATGAGAGCGTGGGGACAATTAATTGGCTCTAAGAAGGTGAGTCAATGAGCAATATATCTGCAGAAGGATGGACTGGGTGACACTGGAGCTATTTAATAGCACAGACTTTTCCGAGTTCATAGCCAGTGTCATTTGGACC
Source organism: Trachops cirrhosus (assembly GCA_028533065.1). Classification (NCBI taxonomy): domain Eukaryota; kingdom Metazoa; phylum Chordata; class Mammalia; order Chiroptera; family Phyllostomidae; genus Trachops; species Trachops cirrhosus. The sequence goes on from JAPYXV010000290.1 coordinate 35,311, forward strand.
TCAACCTGGGACGCCAAAAGTGTGAATCACCTACTTCAGCTCATATGTCATTTCAGTTACAAACCATAGAGTCATAGAATATTGGGTTATGAGATACCTTAGCAATCATCTGGATAACTTTCTCTGTTCAATTCATAAATGTCATCTCCAATATCTCCTTCAATGCATCTTCCACTCTTTATTGGAATTGCTTAAATGAACTATCTGATCAACAATAAATTGTGCCTCTCTGTGAAACAAATGGAGACTCCATGGAAGAATCAACATCCTGTCCTTACCACGTGAACCAGAGCCTGCCGCTCTGAGTGCATCCTTCCAGCCTCTAGGCCCAATACCTGAGCCATTTCTGTGAATGCATCGCCTTCCAGAATAGACTGCACTTTGGCCTTGCCGCCTCCTCTGTGTAAGGTTGGACTCTGCAGCTCCCCTCACAACACTGACCAGTGCAATATCTGTCCCACCTCAAGGAGGAAGTCACTTCTGAGGCCATGTGTCGGGACTTACATGGGTCTTAGGATGAACTTCCAAGATGTGGACATGTAACAATTATAAGGAGGCTCCCTGATGCTGCACCTTTGAGAAATCCCCCAGAAAGCAAAGAGTTTCCATTAAAACACTTTTGAAAAGTCAGTCATGAGTTCCAACCTGAGGTTCAGTTCCCAAGGAAAAATTATTCAACAGGAAGAACAGAATCAATACTGGTGGGGGGCTCACTGCCCACACTGTCCTGGAGCCCAGCCTGTTAGGACAAGGCCCACAGGTGGGCAGAAGTGCTTCTCTGCCCCCCAGAAAACCATAGGTCAGGCACCCATCTGTGAAGAACCCAGTTTCAACCTACATTTTTCTCACTGTCTTGAGTCCATGTCTTTTTGAATAGGCAATGTGCAGGCCTTCCTTACCCACAATAAATGGAAATAAGTCTCTTAGCTGCTAAATGACTCTACATGCCCTGTTCATTTGCTTCCATTGCTTCGAGAATCCATGGATCAGATATGGGCAGTGGGCGGTTTTCCTTCTGCCCCAGAGAAACTACTTGTTATCTTCTGCAAATGTGCTCTGAAGAAGGGAACTTCACAAGCTGCCTTGATTATCTCCCCTAGGGCCTTGGTCAGCCGTTATTTAAGATGCACTTTTTTATTATCTAACTTATGACTACATGTATCTTGCTGAAGTTAAAACCTGTCCCCCTTAAGTTTAATCTCCATGAAAAGAGGAGTTGAGCATTTGTTTCTACCTGGGCCCATTGGGATCATCTTCAACACTTCTAACCATCAGTCAGCCCTACCCTCTCTTCCCTAGACCCAACACCTCTCTGTCAAAGAACATGCTCTAACATGAAATGCAGTAACCTGGACTGAATACCAGAAGCAGAAATAGCAGCAATGGGAAAATAATGAAATGCAAATCAAGTCAAGAATTCAGTTTCTAGTAATTTGCCAGAGTTAACCTTTTAATTTTAGCAAATGCACCGTAGTTATTTAAAATGTAACATTGGGGGAAACTGAGTAAAGGGAATATGGAAAGTCTGTATTCACTTTGCAACTTCTTGTAAATCTAAAATTATTCCAAGAAAAAAATTAATAACATTAATAGAAAAGGAAATGTTTTCCTTTGGCTCAGAAACTTTAAGGAGAAAGTTTCCAATGTTATCCAATCTGGAAGCTTGAGAGAGTGGGACTAAAACAAGAATGAAACTTTAGATTTACCTTTACTTTTAGATTTGTACTGCACTCAAATTTTCTGAAGCATCTTTGCATTCTTCTCTTTTGCTCAACAGGCCTGTTGAATGAGACAGGTGCTGGGATCCACATTCACCACAGAGATATTCTGGACCCAGAGACGCCAGGCCACTTGGCCAGCAATGCCCAGCTGAACTAGGACATCAGCCCTGGCATCCTGGCTCCAAAGTCAATGGGCTTCCCCACCCTAGGAAACCCAGCCCAGCCACAGAGTAACAACCCCAACCTGTCACCAATAGGCACAACTCAGGGCTCCTCAGTCCTTGGCTGTTTATTCATGCCCTCCAGTCTCCTAAGGTGGGATTCAGAGGGGATCCCAGTTCTTCTGTGCCAGGCCTGAGCCCAGCACTGGGGGCATAACAGGTGTGTCCCCTTCCTTTCCCAAATCTCCTGATAAACCTCTGATAAATTCTTTTAGCCTCCGTGGTCTCACAGCAGCCCGAGGTCCTGGGAAACTGAAGTCAGATCATGTCACTGTCCTGCTCTGCCCCTTAGGGGCTCCTCATCTTACTCAGAGCCAAAGCCAGCATCTCTGTGGTGCAAGGTGAGGCCCTGCACCTGCATGCAGGCCCTTCTTCCTTCCCATTCTCCCCTACTTAACTGAGCTCCAGCCACACTGAAAAAACAGAACACATCCCTGCCTCAGGGCAGCTGCTCTAGGCTCAGCCTGGAAAGCTCTTCTTTCCACCCTCCCCCACCCTCACACCCCGTACCTGTGGGGCTTGCTAAGTACTCATTCCAACCTTACCACACATAGTGCCTGTGCAGCAGAGCTTGACCCTGCAGCCCAGTGGAAAGCTCAAACCTTGGCCATCACTCCCTGTTCATATTCCCTCCCTAGTACTCATCCCTTGTTAGCACGCATTAGCACTTCCTTATGTCTTTAGCATGTTGTCCATCACTTCTCACAGGAAATGACAAACTCATCGCAGAACATGGAGTGCTCTGTTTTATTCACTGTGTGTTGCTCAACACCTAACTTAGCAGATATTTGTTGAATGTTGATTAAATAAATGAATAAAATTCATGCTCAGAGAGGCCATTTTTCTGTCACCTACTCTCAGCACATAAATTAAACCTACCTTGTGCTTCTCTCTCTCAGCACCCTACTGTTTCCTTTGCCTCGGGTGCCACAACTCCTAATTAAATGTTAGTTTTCACTCCTTTCATATCTCTCTCCCTGGCTAGAATAAAAGTTCCTTGAGAGTGGATACTGTGTCTGTTATATTCTTGCTCAAAATACCAAGCACAGCTCTGGATGGACTAGAGGTGCTCATTAATTATGATGAAGCATATTTGTCAGGCTTTTCACACCTTACAGAATCACAAAACTGGGAGTGGTTGTGTGCATGCACACACACGCACACACCATTACCAACTTCTCAAGGGCCTGAGGATGCTCTCAGCTCCCACAGCCCAGGTGGTGAGATGTGGCCCACACAAGCAAAAGCAAGTGGAAGTACACTAGAAGTGCTATGGGAATCTTCCCCTCACTGCCTCTGGTGTGAGACCTCCACTCCCTCAGCCTCTCACATCGACTCCAGAACCCTCAGAGCCTGGTGCTCTGGGGCCCATCTGTCTCCAGGAATCTTTTGCTGCCACATCCAGGAGAAAGAAAAATCTTCTACACCCCTTTCTGAGTCTGACTGTTAAAGACCACTTTTGTTTCAAAGGTCCACCACTCAAATACCAGTGTCGAGATAGAGAGAGGACATGAGGGGAGGAGGGATGGAAGAAGAGGTCCCCTCACATGACATTTCACTGGTGTAACAGGCAACTGCCAGTGCACACAGCCACTTGCACACATACACAAGAAGAATGCGAACAGAGCCAAAGATGGCAATTACCCCTGTCAGACTCTGCAGCTTTGCTCCTGGTCTCTGAGCTGAGTAGGCCCTGTGTGATTGTGCCACGTGTGAAAGCTGACCCTCCTCCATGGGGCAGGATGTGCTACTGCTGTTCCGGCTCCTGGTTGGAAGAGCCATCCTTGCCTGGCCTCAGGATCTGTGCTCCTCAAAGACCGGGAAAGGAGGAGTGTGTACTTCCTTTCCTTGCTGCCTGAGAATGCCCAGGGTTTCTCCTGGGCCAGGTTAGTTCAATCATGGGGGAGAGAAAAAAGAAAAAAAGAAACCAAGTACTGGGCAACAAAAGTAAAAGCTCAGAGTCAGAATCAGGAGGAAATATCATACTAGCGGAAATATGTCTGCTCTCCGTTTCACATTCAACAGTCAGGGCACAGTTGAAGGACTTTGATTTTAGCTCTTGCATTTGAGGTCTTTTTTCATGGTATCTTTTTCTCCCTAAGCAAGACTCTTCCATTATGACTGGGTTTATTTCAACGGGGATGCTGTAATGCTGCAGATGGAATTCCATCCACCAAAACACTTCTGACCACTCCTACCATTTTAGCATACTTTGAACTCTCCAGAGGGTGGGAGGGCTCAGCTGAAACCTGCCCTAGATCCTGAGGGCCACCACTCTCTCTCCACCCTTTCCATGTGTCAAGGTCGAATCCATCCTTGACTGCCCTGTCACATCTCACCTACTCGAAGAAATGTCCCTGCCTGACCCTTACGAAGATGCTGAAGATCCCTCTGAGGCAGCACAACTCAGATCCAAGCTCCTCAACAGTCCTGAGTGCAGGAGTCCTGAGTGCAGGGTGCAAACCCCTGAGGGGCCGGAGGTCCCCTGGAACAGCTTAGAGCCTTCCACATAGTAGGAACTCAGTAAATGTGGGCTCACTTTGATGCCAACCAGACAGGCTGATGTTCCTGTGAGGCTGCACCTGTCCTCCTCTGCCTCACAGACATGACAGCACAGCCACACTCACCCCCAGCACCAGCACTAGCACCAGCACCCTGCTCAGGTTAGGTTTTTCCAGTGAGTCCCCTCTCCCAGAGCTCTCCTGCTACTCCCAGCCTGCTGGATCCTCAGATGGGAAGTGCTTTCTCCCAACAGCTCAGATCTCAGCTGGCTCAGCCTCTGAGTGGTCCTGGTTACAACCTGAGTAGGCAGCAGGCAGCAGGCAGCAGGCACCTCCTCACTTTCACTTTCATCAGAGGAACCATTACCACCTGACAGACCTGCTCACATGATGTTCCTAGGGTCCTATTAATGAGGTTCTCATAGAAGCTAGAGGCCACCTGCATACCACCTTCCTATCCTTTCCTTCCTCTTCCCACTCCACTCCTCCCTCCTGCCCTTCTCCTTCTCCCTCTTCCCTCTCTTGAGCCACTGATCTTGAACTTGCCTCCCTAGCACCACTCATCACTGCACAGCATGGTAAAGAAAGGCTGAGAAGCCAATATCTCAGAGGCAGATGTGGGCAGCACATAAATTGGGGGCCTGAGTAATCCAGATGAAAGTATTTCTTTACAATAGGACTACAAACTTATAAAATCTACCCCAT
>JAPYXV010002900.1:0-12738 GCA_028533065.1 Trachops cirrhosus
TCATGGATTTGCTTTTTTGGCAGTTACCCTTGAGAGAAAAACAGATTTACAGCTCAAATCTTAATTGCTGCTCAGGCAATTAAGCTATCTTCTAAAACTTTAATGACTTGATAGGATACAGAGGCATTAGAGATGTTTGCATTATGAACATATTTATATATATGTTCATTATATAACTCGGTGACCAACACGTCTCTGGGGCAGAGAAAAAGATGCAAAGAGAAGGAGTAAAGGGGGAAGAGGAGGCGTGAGAAGAAAAAAACTTCCTTCTTTAGAAAAAAATATAGAAGTACTTTTCTAAAAGAAAGAAAACCATGGTGGTAACCGACGGTTCTTTTCAAACAAAATTATGGAAGCAAACCCCTTGTCATCATAGACATATAAAGCACACACTTACTAAAAGTGCAAGCGGGATGTGCAGTGGACGGATCTTAGTAAACTGGCATGGTCCCCATCGGCTGGAGAGTACCGGGCAGCAGGGTGAATGAGAGTCTTGCTCTAGATCAGGGTTTTTTGGCATTGGCGATATTGATTCCCAACTCCAGCACTTCCTGGCCCTTTTCATGCATTTCTATCACTCTCCCGAGACCTGCAGGCCTGTGAGTCTGTGATCCTCAAATATTTGGGGACACAATCTCTCTCTCTGTCTCTCTCTCTCACCTTCTCTCTCTCTCTTCAAATGACAGCATCTCTGGCCCACATGTTTGTTTCCTGTGCTTGTGGGAAACAGGACTGCCCTGTGCTTTCGTGCTTTGGAGGATGCTCAGCAGCATCCCTGACCTCCATCCACTGGGTCCCAGTCACAATGTGCCTGCTCCCCACCACCCCTCATAACAACCAAAAACTGTCTCCAGCTACCATCAAGGGTCCCCTGGGAGGGAAGACCGCCCTCCTGCATTTGAGAGTCTATTTTCTAGGTATCAAGTCAAAGCAAAAATTCTTCATCTTGGTATTACTCTATTATATCTAAAAACAGAGAAGAATGAATAGTATGTTTTTTTTCCTTTCTTGTTTGAAAACCACTACCCCAAACATCAAGTTATCCCTCCAGGACCTTTCCTTCAAACCGATGAAGACGGAGTCAGATCAGTCGGGTCCTCTGGCTGAAGGTGATGAGGACATTCATATTTTCGGCACCTTGTGCACCTTGCTAGGACTTCTTTCCCATTGGTCTCTTGCCATCTCTTTGCATCTAACTCGCATGATTTCCTTCTGCAAAAATTCTCTTCTGCCTTCAGCCAATGTCTAGTTTCATTTGCATGGTCTTTTCTTCAGAAAGACTGGACTATCAATAACACAAGACATATCCAACACTAGAAGATTAGAAAAGGTTTTTTTTTTTAATGACCGTGCCAGGTTTTTCATTAGGGAACCAAATTACATGTACCCTTCATGCATGCATAGTTATCCATAAGAACATCTTGCCTGCTGTATTATGTATTATGAAGCATAAATCACTGACATAATTATATCTAAATAAACAGTTATGCTGACACTAGATGCCTTTGGTTTTGTGCAGGTCAGCCTTCCTTCTGAAGTCCTGGCCACCACAGAAGCTCTTGGTTAAGACACAGAGTGAAACAGCAACTGAAAATGATGTATTGTTTTGTGTCTGTGCAGCATTTGGACAACAAGGAGGGCTGGGCAGAATTTATGGGGCAACCTTCGTTTTCCTGGTCTTGAAGACTTTGCTCACACGCCTACAGGAAGAATTACCGCAAACCATATCTGACACCCTGAGGACTGCATTGGCAAGTAATTACTTTTTCCAGACCCTGTTATGAGGCCATTTGCGAGCCGTTGGCAAGCCAAGTCTCTGTCCTTTGAAATCACTCTTGAAAGACCAGCTTCCAGGCGTCACTCCGCACGACGTTTACCATGGGGGACATCTACTTCATCTGAAGTATTGACGGTTACCTTCAGGGTGGATCAGTCCCATGCATTGCCAACCAGGAACAGCAAGGCACATTTGCAAGGGGCAAGAGGTGTCCTGATCATAGCTAAGCCTCCGCTGGGGTCTGTTCAAAGCCAAGGTTCCTAGGGGGGCTGGCGATGGTTGGCTCTGTCTGATCAGCCATCGTGTGAACACGTGGACAGTTTCTCCTTCTACCAGAAAATGTTTGGTGTTGCTTCCCCTGTCCTGCAGCTTGCCTTTCCCTAAGGAATGGGCCGTGACTCCAAGGGAAGAGGCGGGCATCAGTCAGCTGTAACCGCGTTTTGCCATTCTTGCTAAGTCCCAGAGTGTTCAAAGTTGCAAGGATATCCCTCTGTTTTTCCCTTTCTTGCCGTCCATCAGCTGGTAACATAACACATGTGATTGGGAAGATCGATTCGTTATGAACCTGTCATGCCCCTTGGAGGCAGGAATCGTGGCTTACAGACCGAATCAAGTGTGATTCTGTTAAATGAGATGTTCTCATGTTTGGACTTGTGAACCTTGAGCAAAGAGACACCTACTAAGAGGGGCTGGTGGCTAGCTGGGCTCAAGTTTTAGCAGAGCCCAGCAGCCATTTCTGCACCGGTGTGTCTCACACAACAGGATATCAGGGAGCAGCCTTGGCTGAACTGCCTGCCGGCACTGGGCTTCTACCATCTGAGCAGACCTCACAGAGGAGCTCCTGGAATTGTATTTTAACCAACAGGACTGAGACTGTCCCCACCCAATCAGAGCTGTGCAGCCCTGACCAATCAGAGTGGTTCTATTTTAACCCATCAGGATAGTCCATGCCTTTTGGACCAACCAATCAAACGGTGAGGATTTGGAGTCTTCATTTGTATAAGAATGGACCAACAGATGGGAACGCTTTCCCAAATTTTCCCACCCACTTTCTCCCAAGGCCCATTTTCTCCATCCCTCGGGAAAGTCAGAACCTGGGGATTAGACCACCAATGAGAACACGCAATCATTTCATCTTGTACCAAATTACATTGCTAGGACTCCAGTGCATTTGTTTATATTTCCCTGTCGATTCATTCTCAAACTGCACTTTAAGAAAAAACCCACATATGTAGTGTTTCCCCAGCGAGAAGGTGACGTCTCTCTTGGATGTGCTGTGTCGGAGAAGATACTAGAATCATCAGTTGTCTTCTCCGGGTTCAACGTGGGTTGGCCGCTGATGTGTTGAGCTCCCAGTTGAATCCTCTGGACCTGGCCCGTTTTGCCTGTCTCAGTGTGCCGTGTCTTGTCCACCTCAGCGTCACACTTCCAACCTTCTCTACAGATGGGCATGTGGACATGGCCGCCAGGCCCCTCCCTCAGTTTGACCTGCAAAAGAACACCTCCCCCAGGCACCCTTCTGGGCACTTTCCATGTGTAGCTCAACCAATGCAGCATCCTGATAAAAAAAAGGAGGACTTCAGCTCTTATGAGCACAGAGAGGTGAAAACTTACTGAAAATGTTAATGCTACTTAGAGGAGGGACGAGCATGGGAAACATTCGCACGTCACCTGTGTACCCTCGCTGCTGCCCTAGGACACCCCCACCAACTACCCTCCATGCTGTATGCATGGCTCGGTCCACCAGGTGTCCACGGCTGGCTTGGCTTGTTGACTCGGAAGTGTGTATGGAGTATGGTCAGACACCCGGGTCTGTGCAAGATCTCGGGAGAATTAGACAGACAGGGACCTGGTTTTGTGGACCCACAAGGCCATTGTGTTGATGTGTTGATGCGTTATATGGTCTATTGAGGAGCTGGAAGAAGTTAAATCCAAACCACAGGTCCGATGTCATTTTGAACGGTTACCCTGTCTTTCACGGCTGTCTAAGCTAGCCGCAATCTCATCTGCTCTGGACCAGGCTAGTCCTGAGCCCAATTTGAGCCACTGTATCTTTTCCTTGGCTGTCACATCTCTCTTATTCCAGAACAGTCTTCTGTGTCTTTCAGAAATAGATGACCCAGGGCTTGTTTTCCCAGCTGCTATTGTGAGGCTGTGTCTATAAGAAATAGTCGGCAAAGAAAATCTGTTGGTAATGAAAGATAAGAGTTCCCCTATCAGCCAGGAGAATGAGGGATTCTAGATAATTTGATCTGTGATCCACATTGAGTCTCTCAACCTCCACGTACACCCTATTCCCTTTCATCAGATACTCATTTGTAACATGAATCATTCATTCACTTTTGTTGACGACCAACACAAAGGAAGGCCCTATGATATCGACCTGGAAGTGCCCAAGGTACGTAGGGGTGTTTGCAGACTCACTCTCTCGCTGTTTTACGGGGTAGATATTATGACGAGGAGACCAAAGAAGGAAAGGGGAGGGAAAGGATGAGATGGATTTACTGATTATACAAGAACACTGTAAGCCCTGTGTTCTTCTAGGAGACTGGGCTTCCACAGTAATTAGACAGCATGCTTGCTTTGGGAAGTGTGGCCAATCCTCCCCACGAATCCAGCACCTACCACTGATCCACTTTGCTGCAAAGTAGAGGCTCCAGGGTATCCACTTCTCTCATTATTTAAGAAGTTAGTGAAAAATATGTTAAGGACGAATCATTCACAATATCGTCTCCAATGAGTGTGAGGTCGCAACCTCGGGCAAAGATAGGGATGCTGCTTTGCAGGCTTGGTGCTGGAAGGCTCGGCTCCTGCTGTGCTTACTGCTGAGTCACGTGTGCATGTCCAAGGTCCTTTCTAACCTCCTGGGCAGTGGGCGTTTTCCATTTGTCGGGGATTTCATCCTCAGAGCTACTCTCTAGTGCAGGCGTTGTGATGCGTTGCCATTTCACAGATGACAAAACTGAACTTGCAGAGAAGCTGAATCAGCCGCTCGGCTGGTGAGTGACGCTGCCATAGCTGACACGAGGCGCTGTGCCTACACTCTCTCCCGCTGTGAATCACGACGGCAGAGCCTGCCGTAGGCATTTCCGAGGACGACTCCAGGGCTGCTGTTCCAGCTGCAGCATCAACCGGGTGTCACAGACGCCCACCAGCAGGGAAGACACAACAAGTCAGTCCATGAACCCACGCGGCTCATCTCCGCGGGTGCATAGTCCGCCAGCAGCGTTTAATTACATAAAACGTCTTTCACAGACGGAGAGCAATCATTCCCCTGATTATTGGACTTCTTTCGAAACGTGCGTCCGTGCTTTCAGAAAGCTATGCTTTGTGCATCGCTGGGTAGACGGTGGCATTCTGACCATGTGCCCCAAGGCACTGGGTTCATCCACGGACGGGAGCTCAGTGGTTGCTATGCCGTGCAGCCCTGGATTCTCACTCCCGTGTAACAGGTACTTCTCCCCTCTTTCCAGCACCGGACAAGTTGCAGGCAGCCTGTAAAGTGGGGTGGGGGGTGACCCCTTGTGCTAGTTGGCAGCCACACAAAGAACCCCTTGTCTTCACAAAGGGGCATAAGAGCAGCAGCTCTGCACCAGAACAGTGGTCCAGAAACACACTCGTGTGGAACGCACGATGGTTTCCATGGCTGCTGTCGCTGTTGGTGGGTCGACCCAAACCGAGCTTGTCCGACCAGGACAGGCCTTGCCAAGCCCGTCAAAGGAGCAGTTGCAGCCCCACAGGACCTGGGTCCACACCTGTGCCCTTCACCTGCTCGCCTTCAGGACCTGTGACAACCAGCCTTTGACCCACGTCCTCAAATCCATCCGTGCCCTGTCCCCAGTTAGAAACACAGATAATGGTCGTGTCCCTTTCCCACTGAAGAGGCTTTACTAAACGTCTCAGTGTTTTAGGATAAAGACCCAAACCCAGGACACAGCTGTCCCTTACCCAGGCCCTGTGTTTGCTGCCCCAGGACCCTTGCACGTAAGGTGGCCTCTTTCTGGAGGAATCGCCCAGCCTTCTTCTCCCAATTTGCCTACAAGCTCCCACAGGGCGGGGGCCAGATCCGTTCTATGTTCACCTTTGTGATCTTGGCCATGGAGTCCCCAGGACCCGGCCCGAGGTGAGTGCACAGATGTGGATGCAGGTGTGGCCACGCGTGGGCCTGCTCGGCGTGTGTGCACACCTGTGATAGGGAGGCCAGCGTGTATAGCTTCCTATTTTGCTCATCAGAACACTGTCTGGCACACAGAGTGTTCGATCTATGCATGCAATGACTGAATGCCACCTGTGACTAGTTATTCTTATCACCGGAGCAAATGTGTGGCCATTCACTATCGGGATTAGGGGCCTCTGCCACCTGCCCCTCCTCAGTGGGCATGGGGCCCTGTTAGCTTTTGGCTCTGTCTGGTCCCACGAACGCTGACATTCTGTGATGGCAAGGATGGCCGACCTGCAGTCCCAAATCAGCGAGCAAACGGCGAGACGTATTTCCTTGCCAACACGGGTCACCCAGGCGTGGCCCAGCCATGTTCACCTTCACAGGCGCCTCACCGAATGCGGACGTCACGCCTGAACAGGAGCAGGAGGGGGAGCGCCGGCCGCCCCCTGAGCCAGGCCTGGGATAAGCGTGAGCAGAGGGAGGCATGCACTTTCGGAGGGGGGGGCACAAAAACTCAGTGACGGAGATAGATATTTTAACGAAATAATTTTTTAAAATTAAGAATTAATGAAAAACATGCACGATGAACAGAATATCAAGATTTGGGGGAAATGGGGACAACTGTAATTGAATGATGAAAAAAAATTTAAATTGAAGTAAAGAGATCAGTATTATTGAATTTCTTTTTGCGTTAGGGTCCAGTTCTGTAAGTCACTGCATGTCCCTGATCCTCTCTTTACTTTAAAATTTTGATGTTTTTATTCTTTGTGGATATTTTAGACAAACTTTCTTTTTTTCTAAAAAAAGATATTGCATTAAAATATTTGTCTCAATTGCTGAGTTAAGTTGTATCTTGCAGGCAAATGCTCACCTCATTCACCCTCCTCAGCCCTGTCTGTCCCCAAGTGCCACGAAAAACATCCACTCTCAAATTCTAGCAAATCCTCCAAAAATGTCTGGCACATAAAGAAATTCAATGCCTCAAGAAAATAGCCTTTTTAAGAAAAGATTCATAAAGATAACACATATGCTGATAGTGTACCTGAACGATGCATTCTTTCTTCCCCAAAGAATCTTGGGGTTGAAATCGAAGGGAACTACGTGGAAATCTGAATAACTGGTTTCCAAGCACCGGACCTCAGTAGCCAATTAAAGTGCGTGAAGGCCGGCCTCGTGCCCGGGGTCTGCTGGCGACGCATTTTACGGGCCCATGTGGGAGAGATTCTCCTCTGAGAGTAACACAGTTCTCAGCAGAAATCACAGGCCTCTGCTAACCTCTGTTCATATCTATTCATCGACAACATTCGGGCAACTAGACATTGAACAGAACTCTCGGGTTGCCATGGTTTTTGTCAACACTGTAAATGTTAACATTTTGCAAATTGCCCACCGCAATCTGACCAAGAGTCACATTCCTGAAAAGCTTCAAATTCGTGCTTATGGCAGGCTTCCTTTGCTTTTACGTGTGTAGATGGATCTCCCCAAATATCCCTCCTGTTCCCAACAGCCACCCTCTTATTCACATTACCATGTCTGGAGCTGATGTTAACTTGCACTCTAAATTTTATGGTGTTTATCATTTCAGGGCATAATGATCATTTATGGCTACACGTGTGGGCCTTGGGCAACCAAGGTGTCTCAGGCAATCGGTGGATTAGGCCATTTAAGTGCTTTTATCACCAACTTACCCTGGCTTTAAAACAAAGTATTAACAAAGTGTTTACAGTGGTCTTAGTGCCTAATCTTTAATCACTTGCATTTATGGTGGAATTGAGCGACATGGAATGCAAAATTAAAAACCCCGAATTGCATTGTTTCTGTTCTCTCTCATCCTTGTTAATGTACACATTGCTCTCTTAGGAACGATACTGGATTGGAGGGATGTTTTTTAAAAAATCCACTCTGTGAGAATTTCACAGATTTCTAACAGAAGGTAAAAGTGGTGTGTTTTTTTTCTTGGCAGATGAAAGGAATACAAAACACCAGATTGATTTTCTGGGCACAATTCTCGGGATGAGAAAAATATAGAGTCGCGTGTTGTAGAGGAGAAGGAAAAAGTCCAAAATCTCGTGAATCGTGTGTAATATGCAAACGCCAAGCCACCGAGTCTTTGTCTCTGAGAACACGCAGCAAGCAGAAGTTGTGCATTTGGTTTTCTGCGACCGTTCTCCGTCCAGCTTCGCAAACACTTCCTGTGCAGCACCCACAACTCCTGCTTTAACAGTGCACTTCCACAGAGTGTATTTGGATGAGTCTGGTGAGCACAGCTGATTTGGAAGAGAAGCTAGAAATGGTGTCGTCAGCTCGTCATTCACGTCTGGGACACAGAGCCTGCCCGTCATGCATGCAAACCACCCAAGCTGCTGCGTGGACATGTGGACACGTGTGTTCAGGCTCACATGCCTGCCGCTGCCAGGGAAGGCATGTGACACCCTCCACACTGGGGCGTCTGCGCCAGGCTTCCTCCCTGCGAAGACCCTGCTTTAGTTTCCACCGTATGACTTTCCCTCTTTCACGCAACTCGGCCACTTCCCAGCGCTGCATGTTTCCCTGATGACGCCCCGGGCCTGTGACACACTGTGTGCTTCCCGTGTCCAGGACCAATGACACCGCCGTGGAGGCCATGGCCAGGTCCTCTTCTGCGCCTGCTCTGGGCCAGGACTCTGGCTCTGGGCGACCTGTCTCTCCACCTAGCTGTGTCGCTGTCCCTAAAGGCCAGGAGGTGGTGACCAAGAGCATCTGTGGTGGGCAGGGCCCTTTGCAGAATGCACTTCCCGTGGTCACTGCAGGCCACAGCGTCCTCTGCTCTGAGCTGACCTGAATGGACAGACTCACGTGCCGGACAATGGCCCCTTGGTGACTGCCGGCCACTGGGCCCTCAGCATGGTCCTGCCCGGCCACACCATGAGGCAACAGGGCAGGGGCCACCTGGCCGTCATGTCCCACGTGTCCCCACACTGAGTCTTCTCACGCTGGCCCCGGAGTCTGCACGCCAGGTGCCATGGCTTGTTCCTGAGCTTTGCCCAAGACGTGTCCCCAGGCCGGGTCCCTGGGCATCCTCAGCTCTGGGCACCTGAACTCGGTCCCACCCAGCACGGCCCCTGCCGCCTGGATGAAACCTCTGGGAGCTGAGATTCAGGGTGAGACACAGGGAGAGTTGGGGGGAAGCAGCAGCCTCCCCCACCCTTTGTTTCCCAATTCAGGCCGGTTTGGACTCGCCGTGAGGGGCTGGAGGATTGGCAGTGACGGAATCAAACACACAAGCTCCCCTCGCGTTCTAGGGCCACCGCCTCTGTCCCCACAAGGTCCTGTGAGGACAGGCAGGAAGCACGCGGCCGCACGCAGCACACGAGAGGCTCAGACGCCCCTGTTCCTCTCTGGTTTTTTGTTTTATGCCCTTACTTCACGCTTTTATCTCCATTGTGTCTTTTCATTTTCTGTATTCTTAAGGCTGAATGACTGTTTCACCGTGTTTCAGTCTGTCTCTCCTCCTCCTGCCGATGAGCATTTTCATCTCCAAATTTCTCTCTGATTTCATCTGGAGGCATTTTGCTAATTTTGACACCTGGGAATTTGTTTCCTTTTTTCAGTTTTCCCTGGCATTACTACATTCATTTTTACCCGCAAGTATGCAGCATTACATTTTAGTTGTGAGAAATACGGGATTCCAATTATAGTTTTATTTGATTTCCAATTTAAGTTCGTGTTCAGAGAAGGCTCTCTGCCTAATTCTTGCCATTTTGGTGTGTGGGACTTGATTAGCATGTAGGCGTGTCCTGTGCGTGTTCACATTTCAATATCATACAGTCTCCAGGCGCTGGGTCCAAGTTTCCTTATATATCCATGATGTCGACATGTTCATTGTGGTACTGAAATCACCTGTATCTTTTGCTTCCCCCCTTCATCCCATCTTTCAGTTTTTTTCAACTCCCTGTTCTATCAGCTACGATTACAGAAAACTGCAAATCTATCAATACCTCCTTGTGGTTTTCACTTTCTGGTTTTGAGAAATATTGTTAGTTGCCTGCAAGTTTAGCAGCTTTGTAATATCATCTAAACTCGTGAATGGAATGTATTTGTGTGTGTCCTACAGTTTCCCTGTTTCTCTCTATTAATGATATTTGCCTTCAAGTCCCTTTCCTGTAAGAGTAATAATATCATCTCGAATGTGCTTTTCCATCGCTTTAGCTTGGTGTCCTGAGCTTCCGGTATATGCCCCATGCAGGCACACAAATGAGGATATGCACGGCTTTTAAACTCCATCCTAACGATCTGTATCTTTCTGTTGGAGGGTGTAGCTTATTTGCACATGCAGTTATTCAGGATTGTCCATGAAACCCCCCTTAGAGCAATCAGATGTTTAAAGCCCTATGAACTGGGTGTGAGGTGAGCATGTTACTCAGAGTTTCACGTCAGGGGTGGGAGTTCTGAGTCAGGTGATGGGCAGGGCCGGCAGCGTGGTTTCTATTGATCGATACTATTGATGGGTGCCCCATTGATTGGTGGACTCTCGGGTGAGCAGGCCAAGGGAATACTGTAACCTATACATACTTGCCATTTTACTGTGCCCAAGTCCCCCCTGTCCCCTAAAAGCTGCGATGAAAATAGACTGGTATATCTAGGTTTGCATGAATTACAATATAATACAAATACAGTGACGGCTCCATCGCAGGAGCAGTGTCAACAAGCATGCCGAAAATTAGAGGAAAGCGAATAAACAGGCCACAAAAATGCGCAAAACATTAAATGCACACCACACACCGTTCCTCGCCTGTCTTATTGGGGGAAAATACTAAATTTCGGCAACTCATGGGTTTTGGAGAGCGCCCCCCACCACCCACCGAGCCTCCTGCCTTCTTAGTCGAGGTGCATCCTGGGCTAAATCTTTGGAATGCAATTCACACACATACATGTATGTACACGTGTGTGCAATACGTCTGTACATTCGCACACATTCATTTAAAAGCGCCATTTTCTAATTTCAGCAACCGCACGTTCACAAACTATAACCTAAGAGTAAAGAGCGATCGGCTCAGTCCAGGAAAAGCAGACGATGACAGAGTCACTCCAGGAACGACTTTGATGACCAAGTCAGTCCAGGGGAAAGAAGTCGATGACCGAGTCTGTCAGGCAAAATAAGCTGATGACCGAGGCAGTCAACGGAAGGACTTGACGATGGAGAGGACTGCAATGTCAGGGGAGTGAAAATGACTTACGAGGAAATCACTCGAAGTAAAACATTAATAATGCGATGGCGGGCAGCCGCTGACC
The DNA here is from genome assembly GCA_028533065.1 of Trachops cirrhosus. NCBI lineage: Eukaryota > Metazoa > Chordata > Mammalia > Chiroptera > Phyllostomidae > Trachops > Trachops cirrhosus. The sequence goes on from JAPYXV010002900.1 coordinate 11,211, forward strand.
CCCTGAACTTGTGGAAACCAGCTGACCACCCAGTCAATGCAAGAAAACCATGACTCAGTCCTGGGAAGAACTGAAGACCAAGTCAGGTGAGGGAAAACAAGTCAATGACCGAGGAAACAGTCCAGGGAAAAGAAGTCGATGACTGGGCCAGATGGAATAAGTCAATTACCAAGTCACACAGGCAAAACAAATCAATGACTGAGTCAGGCAGGGTAAGTTGATGACTGAGTGAGAGGCAAAACAAGTGGAGAGAGGAGCCAGGCCTAACAAGTCAATGACCCGGTCAGACAGGCAGAATAAGTCAATGACCGAGCAAGTCAGGCAAAACAAGTCGATAACCTAGTCATATGGGTTGGGGGTAAGGGGCGGAGAGAATAGTTGAGGGAGATGACTGCAATGTCACCTGGGAGAGAACAGCCTATGGGCAAATGCCTCCCCCCCCAAGAAAAACCAGTTAATAATGAAATGGCAGGCACTGATGATCCCTTAAGTGCATGAGAATAAGCTGATGAGCTACGTATTTCAGAGGAAACAATGATTGAGCCGGTTGAAGGAAAACGGTTGAAGACCAGCAAGGGGAAAGAAGTCACTGATGATAGACGCAGTCCAGGGAAAACAAGTCAAATACCAACTCAACCAAGCAAAGTAAATGGATGACTGAGTCAGGCCAAACAAGTCAATGACAGAACCAGGGAGGATAAGTCGATGACCGAAGCACATAGGCAAAACACATCGATTGCCGAGCCAGGCACAACAAGACGATCGCCGAGTAGGACAGGCAAAAGAATCGACTATCGAATAGGCATAACAAGCTGATCGCCGAGCTGGCCCAGGCAGAACAAGTCGATCGCCGACCAGGCATGACCAGCTGACCGCCGAGCGACCCAGGCAGAAGTAGCAGATAGCCGAGACAGGCATAACAAACCGATCGCCGAGTTGACCAGGCATAACAAGTCGATCGCAGAGCCAGGCATAACAAATGGATTGCCGAGTTAACCAGACAAAACAAGTCGACCACCGAGCCAGAACCAACAAGCTGATCACCAAGTGAAACCAGGCAGAAGTAGCCAATTGCCAAGACAGGCAAAACAAGCTGATCACCAAGGTTGCCGGGCAGAAAACAGATTGCTGGGCCAGACATAACAAGTCGATGACTGAGTAAGGCAGTTAAAACATGTATATTACTGAGTCGGGAATAACAAGTCAAGGACTGAGTCAGCCTGACAAAGTAAGTCGATGATGGCAAGACTCAAGCAAAATAAGCCAATGTCTGAATCAGGCAAGATAAGTCAATGACCAAATGAGATAGGCAAAACGAGCAGATGACTGAGTCAGGTCAGGGAGAATAGTTGAGGGAGATGACCGCAATGTCACCTGAGAGAGAACAGCCTATGAGCAAATGCCTCCCCACCCCAAAAAAAAAACCGGTTAATAATGAAATAGCAGGCACTGATGATCCCTTAAGTGCATGAGAAACAGCTGATGAGCTACGCATTTCAGAGGAAACAATGATTGAGCTGGTTGAAGG
>JAPYXV010002901.1:0-12736 GCA_028533065.1 Trachops cirrhosus
CACACGGACTACCAAGTCATGGAGGAAAAGGGACAGCATGGCTTTTCTCTCAAGGGGAGCAAAAGCCTTGGACCTTGCCATGACCAGCCTTTATTGGGTTTCTTGGCACATTACATGATGGTCCTCATTTACTATGCACAGGTTCACTTTAGGTAGTTACCTTTTACAGAAAACAAAGGAGCCAATGCTGCTAATCACATCACAGAAGAGGGATATTTGCAAATGAAAAGGCAAAAGTGGTTGAACCAGTTACACTCATCCTTGGAAGGTTTAGCATAGATTTTAGGAAGTTACTTTGCAGTAAATGTCCTCAATTCAGGGTGAGGGAGTTTTTTAGCAAGAGCAAGACTCAAAGCAGCCTAGGCACATTACAGGCCTGATCCCTCACGGGAGAACCTATCCATGGGTGTGGGTCCTGTGCATCTCCCAGTGGAAGCTGGGCCCACACCACACAGAACAGTTCTACACTACCTAATACACAGAAACAAACATAGGGAGGCTGCCAAAATGAGGTGACAAAGAAATATGGCCCAGCCCTGGCTGGTGTGGCTCAGTGGATTGACTGCTAGTCTGTGAACCAAAGAGTCGCAGGTTTGATTCCCGGTCAGGGCACATGCCTGGGTTGCTGGGCAGGTACCCAGTGGAGGGCATGCAAGAGGCAACTACATAGTGACATTTCTCTCCCTCTCATTCTCCCTCCCTTCTCCTCTGTCTAAAAATAAATAAATAGAGAGTTCCAGCCAAAACAGAAGCATAGGTAGAAATGCTTCCCTTTCATGCACAACCAAAAGAAGGATAACAACCAATCTAAAAACAATCTACAACCACAAATGCCAGAAAATCAAATTGCATGGAACTCTGACAACCAAGGAGTTAAAGAAACATTCACCCAGACTGGCGCACTGAGACAAAGAAATATGGCCCAAATGAAAAAAAAAAAAAAAAAAACAGATAAAAACTCCAGAAAAAGAGCTAAGCAATGAGGAGATAGGTAACATATTTGATTCAGAGTTCAAAACGCTGGTAATCAGGATGTTCACAGAACTGATTGAGCTCGGTCGCAAAATGGATGCTACCCAAAGTGAAATAAAGCAAATATACAGGGAAGCAACAGTGAAGGGAAGGAAACCAGGATTCAAATCAATGATCTGGGGAAAAAAGGAAGAAAATAATGCCCAGCTGGAACAGAATGAAGAAATAAGAATACAAAAAAATGAGGAGAGGCTTAGGAAACTCTTTGACAACTTTAAGTACTCTAACATCAGAATCATAGGGGTGCCAGAAGGAGAACAACAAGAGCAATAAGTTGAAAACTTATTTGAACAAATAATGAAGGAAAACTTTTCTAATCTGGAGAAGGAAATAGACTTCAGGAAGTCCAGGAAGCCCAGAGAGTCCCAAAGAAATTGGACCCAAGGAAGAACACACCAAGGCACCATAATTAAGTCACCCAAAATTAAAGATAAAGAGAAAATCTTAAAAGCAGCAAGAGGAAAGGAGAGAGTTACCTACAAAGGAGTTTCCATTAGACTATAAGCTGATTTCTCAAAAGAAACCTTGCAGGCAAGAAGGGGCTGGAAAGAAGTATTCAGAATGATGAAAAGCAAGGACCTATAACCTAGATTACTTTATCAAGCAAAAGTATTATTTAGAATGGAAGGGCAGGTAAAGTGCTTCCCAGATAAGGTACAGCTAAAGTGGTTCATCATCACCAAGTCATTATTATATGAAATGTTAAAGGGAGTTATTTAAGGAATAGAATATAAAAACTATGAATATTAACATGACAACAAACTCACAACTATCAACAATTGAATATAAAAAATAAAAACAAAAACGAACTAAGCAAACAACTAGAACAGGAACAAAATCGTAGATACGGAGATCATTTGAAGCATTATCAGCTGAGGGGGGAGAATGGGTGAAAAAGTACAGGGAGTAAGAAGCATAATTGGTAGGTAGAAAATAGACAGGGGTAGGTTAAGTATAGTATAGGAAATGGAGAAGCCAAAGAACTTGTATGTATGATCCATGGACATGAACCAAGGTGGTGGGATTGCTGGAGGAAAGGAGGGTACCAGGTGGAGGGAGGTAAAGGGGAAAAATGGGACAACAGTAATAGCATAATCAATAAAGTATACTTTGAAAATAAAAAAGAACAGTAAATACTGTGGCATTAAAAAAAGATAGAGGAATAAACATCACTATTAAACTTACAGGATGCAAACTGGTACTGTGTGTAGATCAGAATTCCCTTCAAGGGGTGGTTTTATGCCTGATTTAGCACCTTCTTGATTTACTGTGTTTGCTTTCTCCATACAGCAGGTCAGATTCATGACAGACATGTTGGCTGTAGAGACACAGAAAACTATTCCAATGAAATTCTCATTCACTCAGGAATGACCTTGCCCCACAGCCTTAGTGATATCAATATTTTCAGGAGTGATGATTGAGCACAATCACAATGAACATGCCACTGTTTTCCAGAGGGGCTACCAAATTTTTCATGGTGAAAGTGATTATTTGAATTGTAATCATGAGTCTCTCCATGATTTAATTGTGGCCTCCACTATCCTGACATCATCGTGGATAAATAACCTTGACCAGTGTGCCAAACAATTTGTGGTATAGGTGGCAATGCTGATAATCTTGAGACAGTGATCACATCCCTCAAGGTCCCTTCCATTACAAACATGGGGGCATCTTCAGAAATAGGAAGTGATGATGAGCCTCTAACCATCACATGAGCTTCAGATTTCTCCAAGAGAGGGAAGAGGCATGTGGACTTCACAACATGTTCAACACCAGAGTGATTCCATTCAACGTTGACAATATCTCACTCTTAGAAGATGGGGATGGGCTTCCCATCATTGACAAGTTTCCCTTTCTCAGTCTTCACATTACTGTTGAACTTTTAATGAGTGGGATCATACATGCAGATGACTTAGCTGAGGTAGTCATAAACAGTGACAATGTGTATTTTGCAGCAGATAAATACAGCCTGCAGACCAGATGCCCAATATAGCCAAATTGGATTATTTTTACTATTACTATGAGGTCTCTGGAATATGGCTGGCACTTTTCAAAATGGTTTAGTTATGTGCTGAGTATAGAGGAACAGACAGTGGACCATATCATTTTTTCAGTCTTCAAAGATTTTTTATTTAAAGACCATATGTTGCCTTCATCCGTTGTATTTCAAATCACTGTACCTTTACTTTTATGGAAACACTGCCTGCATTTTCAAGTACAAAAATCCCCCTAAAAATAGTTTCTGGAATGTAGAGAAATACCCAACTTAAATGGCAAAGAAGTGCACCATAATTACTGATGCACTACAATAATTTCTGCATTTCCCCAGTTTCTTATATAACTATCTTGTCTGATAACACAATATAAAGAGCAGTCATGAGAAACAAACATTTACATATACTTCTAAAGTCTTATTGAGAATATCCTGTTGACAATAGATAAGTAATCATAGGCACAGCTGCAGTAGCAGAATGTGTATATGCCTGTTGGTTCATACCATTGTGCATATTTGGATCATTACTTCCATATTGCTGAGTGCTATCATAACTGTTCTGGTAAGTCCCCATTCTAAAACTGGTCTGTATACCAGCAGACACAAAATTACTTCCAAAGCTTCCATTGGTGTAATTTGTAGCACTGTAAACACCATTCTGGGTTTTTGCCCCCAAATCTCTTTTAAGCAGACTAAAGTAACTTCTGCCATAATTTTTTTTCTGTCCATAAATGTATTAAATCCACCACTTTTGCCCACAGAGTATTTGTCCCGATGGTCATCCTTCATGCCTTCTTTACCCTTGGAATGAACTGAACCTCTGTCTTCAACCAACTGAAGCAATTTGGGATTGTTTGATTGGCTTCACAAAGCACAGAGATAAAGTTTCTCACTTGCTTCATATTATTAGGTGTAAAGTAAGTGTATACCGTGCTTGTTTTGGTACTATGAGCAGTTCTTCCAATTCAATGAATATAATCTTCTGAGGAATTATGGTAGTAGTCATAATTGATGACAAATTTCACATATTCCACATCTAGCCTTCTGGAGGCTACATCTGCAGCAATCAGAATAGGAGCTTTTCCATGTTTGAATTCATTTAGAACCCAGTTACATTCCTGTTGACTCTTGTCACCATGGATACCCATGAAAGGCCACCCATCTCTCCTTATTTTTCTAGTAAGTTCATCACATTTTGTATTGGTTTCAAAAAAGACAATGGCTTTATTGTCTTATTCATGATCTCTTCCATCAGATGATGAAGTTTTCCATCTTTTTCTATATCGTGACACACATCCCCAATCTGAAGAATGTTGTGGTTTGCACTAAGTTCCAGTGCACCAATGCTTATATGAATATAGTCTTTCAGGAAATCCTCAGCAACCTGTCTTACTTCTTCTGGCCAAGTTGCACTCTACATCATGGTTTGCCTGTCAGGTCTTATCTGATCCACAATCTTCCTTATTTGGGTTTCACAGCCCATGTCAAGCTTTCTATCTGCTTCATCAAGGGGAAGTAGGTGTTTCTGAGATTTGTTTTCCCACACTCTAAAAAAAGTCTATCAGTCTTCCAGGTGTTGCAATACAGATTTTCACACCTCTCTCCAACTCAAGTATTTGTGGTCTTTTGGGAGCACCACCATCAATGCAAGTAGAACTCAACTGACATGCTATACAGTATTCAGCAGCTACTTGCTGCATCTGTTGGGCCAGTTCCTAAGTTAGTGCCAGCACCAAGAAAATAGGCCCTTCACCTCTCTCTAGGAATGGCTGATGATTGGTGTGGACAATAGCAAGCAGCAAATAAGACAATGCTTTTCCAGATACAGTCTGTGCTACTCTAACCACATCCAATCCACTTAGAGCAACTGACCATCCCTGAGTTTGATGAGTGGTGAGTTTATTAAAATTGTCTTGTACTTACATCCATGCCATTTGCAGGGAAGCCTGCTTCATAAAAATTCAGAGCTGGCTTTGGGCAATAGTGGCCTCCACTGTAATTTTCCTTGCTTCTCTTGTATGTCTCCACCTATTGTACTGTGATCCTAGCCAAATCAGGGTGTTCTTGATCAAAATTCTTCTCAAATTTGGGAAGATCATCAACATTCCACTTCTTTTTAACTAGTTTTTGCCCAGGGTTTCCAAATTTCTTTTCTGATAGAGACCTTACCCTACTCCCTCCAAATTGAGGTGCACCAAACCCTCAATTATGGCCATGGTCTTAGTCACTCAAATAACCTGACATGGCACCATTGATTTCAGTTGGCAAGAAGAGGAGAGAAGGAAAGAAGAGGAGAGAATCGGGTGCGACAAGTCACTGAAGGTGGCTTTGGCAACAGTGAAGCCTGTGGGGGCCATGGTGGTGGAGAGACGGCAATGACAGGAGCTTGAGCTGCTCACCTAGAGCCCAGTACAAATGCATGAGGTGAACTATATCATTTTTAATGGTCATAAAACAGGTTGGGCTATGAGACTTCATTGCTCCCCAGCAGTCACCAAACTGTACACATTGAACAAAGTTGTATTTAAGGCCATCATATCTCTCCTCTGATGTCCAGGCTGTTCATTATTAGAAATAAATAATGAGATAACCACATAGGGATACCTATTGAAACTTGGTCTTTAGCGAGTGGACCTACAACACTACCTGGAAGTCTCTCCTTATCACCTTAGTCAGTAACATTCCCCATCCCTATGCTTATTACAAACTTTAACCTCTTGTTTCAGACTCCTTCTCTACCCCATTTACCCCCTACTCTTACAGAAGGTTGCTTTGCTTCCTCTATCAATGAGATAATAGAGGCCATTTGGGAGAGGGAGAGCCCCAAACTTTCTGCCTTGATATAGTGACAAATACACCAACACATAGACCCATTCTTTCTTCCCTTCTATCTGTGATTTGGATCTCACCCTTTCACTTATACCCTCACATGTTCACTAATTTTCTTTTTCAAATACACCATTAATTATTCCACTTCCTAGTTCAGTATTTAATGATGGTCATACCTTATTCTACTAAAAACAAACAAACAAAAAACTCTCCAAAAAACTCTTCTCCAGCTATCATACTATGCTTTTCCTTATCTGACTGCAGTGGGAACTCCTCAACACATTGCAACTTGTTGCAATATGCCTGAAGTTACTTTAAGGTTCTCTCTTAATTGTCAGATTCAATTTACACATCTCAATCACCACCTGACTTTATTTTCTGCATTATTTGAAATTACAGTTGGCCTCTCCTTTCTACTCAAAACTTCCTCCTTTCTTGATGCCCATCACACTATTCTTTGCTGTTTTTCCCCCTTACCTTTGGGGTTATTCTTTTTCAAAATCCTTTGAAGGTACCTATTCACCCAAACCTTTGAATGACATTGTTTCCCTGGGTTCTGTTCTCAAAACTCCTCTTTTGCCATTCCACTCACTTCTCCTGGTTTAACTCATCCATGCCCATGGCTTCAATGTCCACCAATGTAAGTGCAATTTCAAAAGATAGATTATCAGCCCAAATAGCCTGAGCTGGAAGTGCATATTTACTATTGCCTACTAGACATGTCCATTGGAAATCTCAATTTACTCAATGAGTAAATTCAAACTCAACATATTAAAAAATGAATTAACTTTTCCATTTCCTTCCTCATTTCTGCTAATCCTTTAACTTTTCTAATTTATTATTCACTAGCTGCTCAAGCCAGAAATATGTTTGACATCATCAATATCTTCTTTTCTTTTGTTCTCCACATCCACTCATTCATTGAGTCATGTCAATTTAATTACTAAGTAACTCACATCTCCATCTGACCTCTCCATAGTATACTTATCCTTATTACTCTGAACTGGTATGTCTGCATGTCACACCTTCTTTCAATGGTATGCGAATAGCAGACATAGCAATCTTTCTTTTTTAAGTATATCTTATTGATTATGCTATTACAGTTCCCCCATTTTCCCCACCTTTATCCCCCATCTGCCCTGCACCCCATCCCTCCAGCATCCCCACCTTAGTTCATGTCCATGGGTTGTACCTATAAGTTCTTTGACTTCTCAGTTTCTTGTACCATTCTTAACCTCTCTGCTTCTATTTTATGCCTACCAATTATGCTTCTTATTCCCTGTGCCTCCCCCCACTCTTCCCCTCCCCTTTCCTACTGAAAACCTTACAGGTAATCTCCATTTCTGTAATTCTGTTCCTGTTCTAGTTGTTTGCTTAGTTTATTTTTGTTTTTTTTTTAGCTTTAGTTGTTGATAGTTGTGTGTTTGTTGTCGTTTTACTGTTCATAGTTTTGATCATCTTCAATTTCTTAGATAAGTCCCTTTAACATTTCATATAATAAGGGCTTGATAATTGAACTCCTTTAACTTGACCTTACCTGGGAAGCACTTTATCTGCCCTTACATTCTAAATGATAGCTTTGTTGGATAGAGGAATCGTGGATGTAGGTCCTTGCCTTTTATGACTTCAAATACCTCTTTCCAGCCCCTTCTTGCCTGCAAGGTTTCTTTTGAGAAATCAGCTGATAGCTTTATGGGAACTCCTTTTTAGGTAACTCTCTCCTTTCTTCTTGCTTCTTTTAAGATTCTCTCCTCTCCTTATCTTTAATCTTGGGTAAGTTAATGATGATGTGCCTTGGTGTGTTCCAGATAGGTTGGCTATCTCCTCGTTGCTTAGGTCTTTTTCTGGAGTTTTGCTCTGTTCTTTCATTTGTGTCCTATTTCTTTGTCTCAGCACACCTGTTAAGTTGTAAGGGGGCGGGGCCTTAGGTATTCACCCAGGCAGGGCAACCCTCCTTGCTGTGCTGCAGTGCTGCCTGTGGGGGAGGGGCCAGAGGGAACAATGCAGCTTGCCTGCTCAGCTCTAGCCCCACTTTCCAGTGAACCCTCTTGTAAGACTGAGAGTTTCTCCCACTGCAGCGACCCCCGCTGTAGTCCACAGTCAGCTCTGAGTCTCAGTTTCCCATTCAGCCAGTTCCACCTGCACAGTCTGTTGCCTTGCCTTGGCTTCTCCCCATCCACCCATCTTACCTGTCTGGTTGGTCTGGTTGACTGTTTCTTTAATTCCTTGGTTGTCAGAGTTCCATGCAGTTTCATTTTCTGGCTTTTCTGGTTTTTTATCAATTTTAGATTGGTTGTTATCCTCCTCTTGATTGTGCAAGGAAACCAAGGGTTTCTGCCTACACCTCCAGCTTGGCCAGAACTCCATCAGATGAAGTGATCTTTCTAAAATACTTTTCAGAAAATATGATTATACTTCTCCCTTGTTTCAAATACTTTATTGACATAATTTCTTGTGCTTCTCTAACTTTCCATCTGAAAAATTCCCAGTAGTTTGAAGTATAGTTTGAAGCAGTTCAGTGTAAGTAGAAACTTTCTCTTTTTTAAGTTAAGAAGTCAGTCATTTAGCCCTCTCTATCACATTATATTTGTGTGTATTTATATATAAAATTATATATTGCCATAATTCAATCAATTTTAAAAAGTGCTTGGATAAAATTTATACTTCAAGAAGATTGGTCATGTTTATCTTAGAAATTCAAGAATTGTACTCGTACACTATCTCCTATTGCAGTTTGGGAAGCTCAGGTCCTACAGGAGCGAGTTCAGACTCATTAGCAGGGCATAAAAGGTCATCTTTGATCAAACCCCAGTGGTCTCAACCAAGATGGAAGGCACTCCTTTAGGACTGTTCATAAAGGTGTATAAGTGGTGGAGTGTTTTTGATTATTACAATAACTGGAGAGGGGTGGATTTTGAATTTAGTGGGAAGGGTGAAGGATTATCATATATTCTTTATCTTGTTTTTACAACTTATGCATACATTATTCACTTGATTGAAAGCCTTATTATGGTACATATGATGTTTTACATAGTTGATCTTGACTTTGTTCACTCTGATGTCAGTGAATTGTATTTAGGTTTCTATGCTTGAGATGCTGTTCAGTTGCTGTTGTTGCTCTTGGTTTTCTTTCAGGATCAAGGTGGGCACTTTCATACAAAACCTTATTTTTAACTCTTTCTCTGGCTATTCTTTCCTGAATTCTTAGCTTTGCATAATTACACCTACAATGGAACTAGTTTACAAAAATTGTCCAAGACCAGTCACAACCATAATGATCCTAACGAACCATATAATACTGTTTCCAGTGCACAGGGAATGTCATTGATATCTAAAATTCCTAGGAGCTTGAACATCTTTCCCTTCCTGGGCTCTTCAGGCTCTGGCATGTTAATGGGGAAAGGTAGGTGCCTCCAACCTTGCCCCCTCAACAATTCTTAAAAGAGGGAGACAATTTCACATGATAAAGAATTGTCCTGACAATTCCTCCCATCTGTTTCTCCAAACTCATTTGTCACTGTGTGCTTTCTTTATATTCCATCCTACAGCCATAGCCAACAATACACACTTTTTCAGGTCATGAGACTTTACATCTCCAAATCTTAACAGAGGTTGCTTTGTCTGCCTGGAATATTCTGATCCACCTCCTCTAGTAAGCTTTTTCTAATCCCAACCTACCACTTCTCCCAGGTAGAACTCTGCCTATCTTTTGTCACAATAATGCATGGAGTAGTTACTCAGTACATATTACATGTATATTGAATAAATAAATGAGTTAGTTCCAATTAGTAGCATCTTCTAACTAATTTAAGAGTAAATTTTCCTGAGTGAAAATTAGTCAGGCTCTGCCTTCATTTGGGATCATTAATGTAAGAGAAAGAGAGAGGGAGTAAAGAATTAGAGAGACTTTAAACCATCAGGCATGAGAGGCAATGTATACATAAGAGAATAAAAGGTGCCAGAAGGAGGAAAATTGTGCTTCCTTTGCTACCTGTTAATAGTTAACACTTTCCATAGATTTTTGTCATGCTCCTCATTCTCTAGCCCCCTCCCTTGCAACAATTCCCATGGATTACACCTAAAAGGACTTCCATATTATCTTTTAAGTTATTATTTACTCATTTTAAAATTGCAAAAGCAATGAAGAAATTCGCTACCATGACTTTAAAAGTTGACTGTAAACAAAACTATAAAGAAAGATATAAAGTGAAAAAAGTACCCAATTCATACCCCAAACCTCAGGAACTCTCCTTAGAGGTGATTGCTGTTAATATTTTCTTCAGTCTATACATATAGTTGTAGTTTTGTTTTTTGAGAAAGTGGAAATCATAACATACATACTGTAATGTTTAAATACATACTGTAATGTTTAAATGTGTCAATTTAATTGGGTCACAGGGAGGCCCAGATAGTTGCTTCAACATGTTTCTGGATGTGTCTGTGAGGGTGTTTTGGATGAGATTAACATTTTTTATTTTACTTTTGACCTTTCAAAAATTCATACTAAATTTAATGGAGTGACATTGGTTAATAAAATTATATAAGTTCCAGTGCACAGTTCGATAATACATCATCTGTATATTGTACGGATTTGGTGTGTGTATTCACCACCCCAAGTCAAGTCTCTTTCCATCACCATTTATCCCCCTTTAACTTTCCTACCTCTGTCTACCCCTCTTTCCCTCTGGTAATTGCCATACTGTTGTTGTCTGTGTCTGAGTTTTTTCCTTAATCCCTTCACCCTTTCCAACCAGTCCCTTAACACCCCTCTACTCTGACACTCAGACTATTCTTAGTCTCTATGAATCTGTTTCTATTTTATTTGTTAGTTAGTTAGCTTATTTATTTATTGAATGATTTTATTGTTGTTCAAGTACAGTTGTCTGCCTTTTCCCCACAACACTCTCACCCACCTCAGCCATCCCCACCTCCCTCCACTGATTCCACCCGCACTTAATTTTGTCCCTGTATCCCTTGTAATTGTTCCTGTAAACCCTTCCTCCTTCCCCCTGCCATTATCCCTCTCCATCCTTCCCTCTGGTTACTGACATTTTGTTCTTAATTTCAGTGTTTCTTGCTATATTTGCCTTCCTTGTTTGTTTTGTTGATTAGGTTCCACTGAAAGGTGAGATCATATGGTATTTGTATTTCATTGCCTGTCTTATTTCACTTAGCATAGTGCTCTCCAGTTCCATCCATGCTGTTACAAAAGGTAGGAGATCCTTTTTCCTTTCTGCGGCACAGTATTCCATCATGTAAATGTATCATAGTTTTTTTATCCATTCATTTACTGATGGGCACCTAGGTTGCTTTCAGCACTTGGCTATTTAAATTGTGCTGCTATGAACATTGGGGTGCATAGGTTCTTTTGGATTGGTGTTTCAGAGTCCCTAGGGCATAATCCCAGCAGTGGAATTGATGGGTCAAAAGGCAGTTCCATATTTGATTTCTGAGGAAATTCCATACTGTTTTTCATAGTGGCTGCACCAGTCTGCTTTCCCACCAACAGTACACTAGAATTCCCTTTTTTCCACATCCTCACAAACACTTGTTCGTTGTCTTTTTGATGATAGCCATTCTGACAGGTGTGAGGTTATATCTCATGGTGGCTTTAATTTGTATTTCTCTGATGATTAGTGACATTGAGAATCTTTTAATATGTCTATTGGCCATCTCTATGTCCTCTTAGGAGAAATGTCTATCCAGGTTCTGTCCCAATTTTGAAATAGATTGTTTTTCCTTTGGATATTAACCCCTTATCACATGTATCGTTGGTGACTATGTTGTCCCCTTCAGTAGGTTGTCTTTTCCTTTTGTTGTTAGTTTACTTTGTTGTGCAAAAACTTTTTGGTTTGAAGTAGTTCCATTTGTTTATTTAATTTTTGTTTCCTTTGCTTAAGGAGATATATCAAAAAATATTGCTACAATAAAGGCCTGAGATTTTATTACCTGTGTTTTCCTCTAAAATTTTTATGATTTTGAGCTTTACATTTAAGTCTTTAATCAGTTTTGAGTTTATTCATGTGTATGGTAGAAGAAGGGGGTTTAGTTTCATTTGTTTCCATGTATCAGTCCAATTTTCCCAACACCATTTATTGAAAAGACTGTCTTTACCCAATTTTATGTTCTCACCTCTTGTGTCAAACATTAATTTACCATAAAGGCATGGGTTTATTTTAGGGCTCTTCTCTTTTGTTCCATTGATCCATAGGTCTGTTTTTATGTCAGTACCATGATGCTTTTATTACTATGGCCTTGTAGTATAGTTTGTTATTAGCATGATTCCTCCAACTTTGTTCTTCCTTGTCAAGATTGCTATGGCTATTCAGGGTCTATTTTGGTTCCACATAAATTTTTGGAATATTTGTTCTACATCTTTGAATTATGCCATTGGTATCTTGATAGGAATTGCATTGAATGTATAGCTTGCTTTGGGTAGTATGGACATTATAATGACTTTAATTCTTCTTATCTTTGTACATGCTATATATTTCCACTTATTTGCATCTTCTTCAATTTCTTTCTTCAGTGTCTTATAATTTTGTGAGTACAGGTCTTTTACCTTCTTGGTTAAATTTATACTTAGGTTTTTAAAAAATTTTTATGTAACCCTACATACATTTTCTCCTTTGATTCTTTTTTCAAATTCACCTTTATTATAGTTCTATATTACCTTTTGGTCCCCTTTTACCTCCGTCTGCTCAGCAGTCACCACACTGCTGTCCATGTCCATGAATCCTTTCTCTTTTTTGCTCAATCACTCCACCCCTAAACTCACCTCCACCAACAACTAGCTGTCATATTGCTCTCTATCTATGAGTCTGTCCTCATTTTCCTTGTTAGTTCAGTTTGTTCATTAGATTCCACATATGAGTGAAATCA
>JAPYXV010002902.1:0-12735 GCA_028533065.1 Trachops cirrhosus
GGGGACTCCTCTTTCTGGCAGTGGAATGCTGGGTTGGGGGTTCTGTTGTGGGGCTGAGACCTCCTTTTTTAAAGATTTTATTTATTTATTTTTAGAGAGAGGGGAAGGGAGGGAGGAAGAGAAACATCACTGTGTGGTTGCCTCTCGCACACTCCCTACTGGCGACCTGGCCCACAACCCAGGCATGTGCCCTGACTGGGAATCGAACTAGCAACCTTTTAACTCACAAGCCAGCACTGAATCCACTTAGCCACACCAGCCAGGGCAAGACCCCTTATTTTTTAGGGGGCATCTGTGCAGCCGAGGGATCCTTCCTGTCACACCTTGGGTGTGTGACCAGCCTGTTCCACATCTCTGCCCCTTGTACCAGAGTCTATGTGGCTTCTTCTTTATATCCTTAGTTATAGGACTTCTGTTCAGCTACATTTCAGGTGTTCTGAATGATGGGTGTTCTCTAATTTAGTTGTGATTTTGATGTGGTCATGGGCAAAGGCAAGTACCACACTTAACCTATGTAACCATGTTGATCAAAAGCCTAGATAGCCTTTCTAATGCACTTTTTTTAAAAGCAAATTCATTCTGAGTAACAAGGGAATAGCTATACTCTTTCAAACTTACTATGTCCTTTTCTTTTGAAAGACACATGTAAACTACATATTGGGAACAATGCCCTAGTCAGAGATCAATTAGATTCATTTGAAGTGGTAGCAACTTCAATGCCTTCATCATTTAAAGTGGACCATGTAGAGCACTGGACTATGTGTCACTTGCAAAAGCTCCACTTGAGCAGACAACTGAACTAATTAGCTTTCAGACTTAAATTTTTAAACAGTATAGATTGAGAATCTGGTCCTCAATTTTTGAATCCAGCTGCTTGGTTTTTTTTTTTTGTTTGTTTGTTTTTGTTTGGTGGCAGGGAGGCGGGCAGGGGGATGTCAATGCCCAGTATTCTTTCAAAGAACAAATATTTGCTTCGGTCTAACCCATTATTCATGGGAGATTCACATCAGGAAATGTGGTTTTCTGAGCCCCACCCACACGCCAATATTATGTAGCTGTGTATCTTTCTCATTCTTCTTGATGAACACTATGCACACAACACAGCCATCTGGCAGTGGGGATAGAAACAGCATAAAGGTAAGATACACGAGTGTAAATAAAATATTGATGAATGAAGCTCTGAGAGCTGAAATGAAAGTGAAGCAGGACAGACAGGTAAATCATTCTGATACTTGTGTTAGTGCTAAAATTATGTTCCTCACTTTCTATTTTTTTCTGCTGACAGGAGTTCAGGCGACAAAAAATACTTGCAATTTTGCTGCTGACACAGTACTGCAACACAAGAAGTTTCCGTTTTGCTGCTGAGAAAGCAACCTGCCCTCGAAGGAAAGGGACTGATACTATGACATTGGCCTATTTATGGTATAATATGTAGTTTATGCACAAACCGCGGTAAGGTGATCTGAAAAACAACTGAATTGAAATGTAGTTAGTGAAATGTGGGTAATATGGATTTAATTCCATTCCTTTGTTTCTCTCCCTTTACACTGATTTTGATCCCTAAGTTGAGTGTAAGGAAGGGAGAAGAAAATGCTTGAACTTTTCTGGTTACTAACCTTCATTACTATATATAATAGCTAATAGCTAACATCTACTGAGTCGTTTACCACATACTCAACCCTGTGCTAAGTGTTTTCTTATGTACTTCTCATAATCATCCTATGAAATTAATACTGTTATTGTTTCCATTTTAACATATGAAGACACAGGCTTAGAAAAGTTTAGTGACTTGCCCAAGGTCACACAGTCATTACCTGGTGAAACTAGGATTCCATAATGCATATGTTTCTCCACTTAACAGTATCCCATTAGTACATTAAGCTCACTACAGTTTTCTTCTTTTTTATTCCCTCTCTGTTCCTCAGAATCTCTATTTTCAGATATTTTATCTTGAAATTCACTGATTCCTTCTCCTACTTCCTATCTCCTAAAGTGTGCTGTTGAACCCCTTTAGTAAGTTTTATTTAGTTATTTTATTTTTACTTACAGGGTTTCTGTTTTTAAAGTAGCTTCTATGGTTTGGATGTTCTCCTTTCGTTTACATGTCTTATGTCATTTTTCTGATTGCCTTTACTTGTTTGTCTATATTTTCTTTTCTCTCTTTGAGCATATGTAAACCAGCTTTTTAAATGTCTGTCTATTGCTTCTTCAAACTTAGTTTCTGATACTTTATTTTCTTTTGTTGAATGGATTATGTTTTCCTGATTCTCTGTATGCCTAGTATTTTTGTTGCCATTGTTGTTAAAAATTGAGCATTTGAAATAAAAAGTCACATTTCTCAGTCTTTTCAAAGTGTGTCAGTGCCAAGTCATTGCTTCACTAATTAGCTTGGTGTGTTCTATGCTTTGGATCAACCTCAGCTGAAAGTTCAAGTTATTCGCAATTCTTTGGTGTCTTAATCTCCCCAAAAGTCTCAGTACAGCTCCTCCTTGGGGTATTAGAAGTTTTATTGTATGTTTCCACCCCAAATCAGTTGACCCAGTTGTCTATGGGTCTGTGATCCCCTGCACCTACCCAACTGTGCCCACTCTTATAATTATTTTAGCTAGTTTCTCATTTTAAGTTTTCATGAGAGAGAAGTAGAGCTTCCTTGTCTACCATTTTGCTGATGTTGCTCCTTGCAATGTTTTTAATTTATTTTTCAACATTCCTTTCCTTTTCTTTCTCTAACTGAGACCTAAATATCCAATGAGGATACTACTTTCCCTGCAGTCCTTTCAAGTGGTGAATATTTTCACTTTCACATCCCATATAACATAGAGCCTGGGAGTGAAATAGATATCTTTCTTGCTCCATGTTGCTACCTCAGAACCATTTCTCTTTCTTATTCCTTCAGATTGCAAGGTTCTATGAAGTTTATGCTAATAGTCATGCTACCTTCTACAGTTCCTTGTTATTAACTACCAAAATGCTATTCACTTCTCCTCATTCATTTTAATCTTTAGCACCTGACTCATTGCTTTATCCTATCCCCATCATGAATACTATCAGCATTACTGGTGACTACAACATCTATTAAATCATCTATAGAGAACCCTCATATTTCACTACTGGCATATCTCACCTTGAAAAATGTCTTCATCTTTTGCACTTTATCCACTCATTCCCATGCTTATACTTTACTCATTACCAATTATGACATTGCCTCCCAAATCTTGATTTAAAGCATTCCACTCTAACCCACAATTCCTCTCTTTCCAACCCAGTTACTTAACTATCCTCACACCATTAAGTCTTCAAATTCATTGAGTCCTCTAGTCTATGTACCCTACCATTTTTTCACTTCCCGTGCCTATTCATTCCTACTCAAGCAGCTTACGTTCATTGACATCTTTATATTCTCTCTCTCGTAAATATTATTAAGCCCCATGGAACACCTGGGTAGAAGAATAAAGATCTTATTCAAACTATACATACAGCAAATACTGAGATTGCTCAAGCTGTCAGTATCAAAGCACCTGGTTTAATCTGAGACAAATTGCATTGAACATTTTACTAATGAGGGCTTTTTATGTTCCCTTCATTTGCCTCGAGGCTTGGTTTATAAAGATCACATATGAATTAATCTAAGATACAAGATAGAAAGAACAAACAAAAAGTAAGAGAGAAAGTCTCAATTTGGAGGGGGAGAGGAAGTGAGAGTGACAGAGATGTCAAGGAAACATAGCAAATGTTCTAGAAGAAATCCTTCCCTCACAAAATCTACTGGAGCAGAGGGTTTTTTTTTTTTAAACCTTGCTCAGTTTTGACAATGCATTTCTGTAATCTGCAAAACATGGGGAAGTTTGGCCTCTGTTTCCTTTCCCTTGATTCCTTCAGTTATTATTGTCTCATTATACAGTCATTCGTACAATGTTTTGGCAGACATTTACTGTTGCATAAATTAAAGTCATGGAGCCTCGTTTTGCCTACAGGTCTTTATGAAAATACCAGCAACATTTTTATTTGAATGTCAAAGTTTGTCAACCATTAAACTGATGGATTTTTCATTATACAACTTAATAGAAGAGGCAATCTTCAGTTCGTATGCAACATTACTCTGAGAAAAAGACTCCACGTTGAAAAATCCTTTCTGCTTATACTTTAAAAATGATATTCCTCTCACAGGAGAGCCTCAAGTTTTAAAGCTATTTTTATACATGAATTGCTCCATTAATATGTCTCATACAGGTATAGTATGGTAATTCACGTTACTGCAAAGAAAGAGCTTTATTTTTAAAATTTGTAGTAGCAACACTAGCCTTTTAACTTTATTTTATTTTATATTCTTTCAGAAAGAATCTATTGTTCGTGCAGTGTAGATAGCAATCCTCAAGGAAATGATCAAATTACATGTCTTGGAAACTAAAGAACCTGTGATTCCTACACAAATTCTTTAAAATGGATCATGAACTTTTTTTGTATGCACACCTGTTATGGAAATAGTCTAGGCTAAATTGCAAGTTCATTTACCCTTTGGCTATGCCTCCAAAAATATCAGCAACGATGCCAGTTTGTGCCAAGTACTGCTGAAGCAGCTGGTGGTTAGGAATGAAGAAGAAACCTTTATATTGGCTTATGTGGAGAAAACAAAGAAAGATAAATTTTCACAATCACATCCTTGGTTCATGAAGGTAGATGCATATCTGTTGTTTATATGTCATATAATCCAAAAACAGTATTAGGAATGACAATTGTCCTTTCTTTAAAAACCTCATCACAAATGTCGAATGTCAAATGTCATAATGAGAGAATTGTCCAGCAGTGGGGCACTTTATGATACGGGAAAAAATTCCTTTTGGAAAATATTCAAGATATTCAACTTTTAAGAATACAAAGAAGTGGTCTATGAAGAAAAAAAGTTTCTTAATTTAAAAGGGAAACCTGGCCCTGGCTGGAATGGCTCAGTAGATTGAGCTCCAGCCTGCAAACCAAAGGGTCATCGGTTCAATTCCCAGTCAGGGCACATGCCTGGATTGTGGGCCAGGTCCCCTGTAGGGGGCACATGAGAGGCAACCACACGTTGATGTTTCTCTCTCTTTCTCCGTCCCTACCCTCTCTTTAAAAATAAGTAAATAAAATCTTTAAAAAATAAAAGGGAAACCTGCAAGAAAACTTAAGAGTTCAGTTTGTAGAATGAATATCATAAAGAAATTACAAAGGGAAGAAAGTGAGAAATTGATGCTCATACCTTGCTAAGTTTGTAGCTTGGAACATCTAAAAATGGTAACAAAGAGAGCTCAAAGAAACATGGAATTACTTGTAGATGTTGAAAAATCTATCAAGATAAACACATGGTACACTGAGATATTGTGGGTTGAAGTTTAATGGCAAATTCAAGAGTTAAGATCATGACACATGCACTGAAAGGACATTTCTGAAATGAGCATCATAAAAAGTGAAAATCTAGGCGAAAGATGCTCTTGTGTGCTTTCAAAGAACACTGGGCTTGCTTACGGAGACAAAGTTTGGATCATTAAAAATGAGATCAACAGCCACATAATTAAGAATATGTAAAAAAGGATTGTGATAAAATTACTAACATTTCAATTTTCTGTCATGCCAAATAAGGCAAATCACAAAACTCTTGGTGTTATTTATTTTGAGTTATGGCCACCTTTCTGCTTCTCCAAGTGTATTCTGGGACAAGTTGCTCCCAAAGTTTATAATAACATGCTAACAATTATTAATTATTATTTATAAAAATAAAATATAAGTTTAAAACATATTCAATGTTTTAAATAAAAAGAAATGAGTCTTTATAATATGACAATTTTCAACTTGGTGGAAAAATCAAGTCATGCACCTATGAAGAACCAGTGGAACAAACAGGTCCACCCCCATCAGCATAAACAGTGTGAGAACAACATAGTAAATTATGCAAAAGAGGGTATGACATCAGACAGTGATGTATCAAACATGGACAGAAATTGCTAAAAGTTTTCATTGAATTTCTGGGTTCCTTTTTGGGTAATATTCAGAGTTCCGGCACTCTGAGTCATTACCGACTAAGAAAACAGTAAGCATCTATTTTTCAGGAATGCAAATCATTAAATACTTATCCAAAAATATAAAAGATGTTCAAAGCAATGTTACTAAGAAGTACATATAAAATGTATACTATGATAGAATGTATATTAGCTGCAAAGCTTAAATTGGTTTGAAAAATTCATAGAAATACAGACATTTCAGATTTCTTAAGTAGAAAAACTGTTCAAAACAAAAATGGAATTGAGTTGTTTTTTCCCCAGATCTACCGCCCACCCTGTCACCTCCACCAATAAGCATCTCACTACACTCAGATTTCCATTACATTTAAAATTAGATATTATTACATTATAAGACCACCATTAAATTTTCAAGAGTACCAACAGAGAGATGTATAACATAAAATTTTTCCTTTATACTGTATCTGATAAAGTTCAACCAACCAAACTGCTTTGGAAAAAAAAAAAAAACTACTTGAAGAGATGTTGTACTAATGGTAGAAGCAATTTCAACATGAGATGGAAAACAAAATGTATGACTTTTTTGGCTGAAATTGGATACTTATTTTGATGCCTATTCAATTGACTTAATATTTATGTTTTTAGGAACTCTGAAAATTACAAATGATTGTATTTTGATATATAAAGAGTTGTTATGTAAAGGTGGCATTATGAAGTCCCATAAGTTACCTTCACCCTGTAGGTGTATTTTGTTTTGCCCACCTTTTTTTTTTTAACTGAATTAGTGGCCAATAGTTAATCGAAAGATTTTTATTGAAATTTGGATGTCTACCTACTCGTGTAAAGTCAGCAGATCTAGCTACCCACCGGGACTGACTACCTTTTTTCTTGAGTTTGGGTCATTCTTTACTGTTTCTTTCTATGTCTTGTCATTTTACTTTTGAACACTGAACATTTTATATATTATATTGTAGGAGCTCCGGATTGTATTTCTTCTTTGAAGGAGGCTTTTCTTGATGGTTTTATTGTTTTCGTTTGCTTTTTCTTTCTAATACATTTTATTTTTTAAATTTTTCTTGAACTTAGTGGGGTGACACTGGTTAATAACATTATGTAAGTTTCAAGTGTGCAATTCTATGTTGCAGCTTTTGTTTCATTCCTTTGTAGCTTTCCTGGACTTACTGTATGGAACCTGTCTGCCCTGTGCTTAGGGATCTCTGATGGTTCTGTTTATTTTTTCCATTCTTTCTTTTTTTTCTTTTCAGCCTGAATTCCTAACACTTACCTGTATGTTTCCATAATGTAATGATTAGCTCATAATGGGTCAGAGGTTGCAATCAAACAAATTGAGTCAGTTAGGCATCTATCCACTGCTGATGGATTTGTGTGTGGTTTCATGTGTATATACAAACTCAGGTAATTTTCAGGTACTCCCGACATATTAATTTCTGCCAGGTACTTTCTAGTCTCCCTGTGCATTCAAGCAGCCTCCAGGATAGCCAAGGATAGCGCCTCTAGAGTTCTCTCATATCCAGAATTTCCCTAGGAAATTTCTGCTGGTTGGTTGGTTTGCCACTGACTCTAACCAGGGCTTCACTCTGAGGCCAACAGTGTTGCTAGCTTTCCATGCTGATTATTTAAACTGATACGCTACTTTTAGTAACAATACCATTGGGCATAGATTTTTATTCTCTACTCCAAATCAACTTATCCCCAAATAACACGGAAGCTGCTGATTTTCACTGTCAGGTCCACTGTGGTGGAAATGCCGCATTTTGCCTTTGTATAATGAGCACTTTTTTCCCCAAATTTTTGACGGAAAAATAAGGGTTCACATTATACATGGGTAGCACTAATTCCATATCTATATAAATATTCTTAACTGTTCTATTTATGCATATGCATTAAAAGTGTATCGCTAGAAAGCATTAATGATATCCATATGAAAAATAATACCCTGAATACAATAATCTGTTTTGTTTCTAAATATAAATAAATAAAAATTGAATTAAAAAATTAAAAAGAAAAATTTTTTTTCTTGAAAGTTTGAGCCGAAACATGGGTATACATTATACATACAGTATAGCAAAACATAGTAGTTCACGATTGGGTAAGTGATCTAAGCCATTGAATGAGGCTAATTTCTAGAACTTCTACTGGAACTTGAGTCAGAATTTCTATCTGTGCAATTGAGAGATAGAAAGATGTGAGCCTATACTTGTTACTACCATGGGAGGGAATATTCCCGAAGTTAAAACACGCACAAACAAAATCAGAATCAAGGAGGAAAAGTGAGAGCCATCCTTTGAGTGGACCCAGATGCTGCCTAACTTTCCATTTACACAGAACAATAGGTTTATCTCTTTCTTTAAATTAGTTTGAGTTGGGTTATCCTCCACTGGCAAGTGAAATTGTCACAGCATACCTTGCCTTTGAGTAATACTTCCCTCTGCTCCACTCACACCATCAGCCCCCTGCTCCTGGTCTCTCTCACACACACACACACACACACACACACACACACACACTCCTCCTTTGTCAGCATTTCTGAGAATGGCTTTCCTATTAAAAAGACATACTGAATCTCTCTTTCTCAGATGTTAATACAAACTTATCAAGGCATAATTTTAATAAAAAATAAATTCTAAGAAATAATGTCCACAGATGATATACAAAACATTTGCATTCCCCAAATTAGCAAAAACTCTACTTCTTTGAATAGTCATCTCACACTTCATAACTAAGACACTTATTTCTGCTTCCCTACCATCCTACTCTGTCATTAGTGCTCCAACCTCTCTCAGTTTTCTTAATGTTTTCGTTTCTTCCACCTGTTTCAAAACTCAAGGATATCTTGCTGGATTTGGGCACATCCTCATATGCATTCTGATTTCTTTAGATTACTCCACAATGTTCTGCTCACAGTACCCTAATACCATGAGAGGAAAAAGAAACCATGCTATAATTTCTTTCTTCTTGCATTGCTTCCTTTTGAAAAGGGTATACCTCCCTAGTCTCAGTTAACTGGAAAGGCTTCCCCCACCCATGCATAAAAGCAACTCTTGATGGCAACTTGCATATTACATACAGTACCAGTGTCCCTAATCCACCAATCCTATAGCTTTGCAGTTACACATATCTGTACCTGTGTGATTCCCTCCATTTCGCTTAGTTCTCCCTTCCTTCTTATAGACACCAAGGTCTATAAATAAGAATGTCAGTTCTTTTAAGTATGCATAAAATGAATGTTTTTGGAAAAGAAAATGAGTATCTCATAGAACTATTTTAGTATAAAAAAACAACATGACCCTTTTTAGCATTTGGTCATAAATAGGAAAGCTCACAGACTTATAAAACAGAATATAATGACATTCTCATTTGAACCTAATTAGAGAATGAAGAGCTTTCCCTGTGCTAGTAAATCAAGTACAGAAAGAAAACATATTTAAATAAAATGCCATTTTGTGTTACTTCTTAAATTACCTCTGTTTTTATTAAACCCCAAACAAAGCAATGTTTCTGTGGGTCAATGAGAGTGGTTTAAAAAATAAGGAAAGCATTAGTGATGGAAGTGGTACTTGTTCTGGGCAACATCTGCTGTTCTATCACATGTCATTACAGCTATATTTGATTTTTCCACACAGAAAATTGTTTGCACCTGTCCTCGGCATTTTTTCCAGCACATATTTACAGCATATCATTGACACTCACTGTTTCCTCTGCTAAACAACACTTCACACTGTGGAGTCAGTGCTGCTATTCATGTCAGAACAAGGAGATTTAGCCATTTATCACTGTTCTGGCGGCATTGAAGTATCTAGACTCAGGTATTCTCTTCAGAAGGCCTTAGGATGAGCTGTTTGCACTGAATGTTGTCAACCAGGCTGTATCATTGAATCATGCAGAATAAGTAGTTTGAGTTGCATGCTGAGATTATAGACTTTCAAGGACACACTGGCACCATGGGTTGCATGCCATCGCCACATTATATCAGATTAAAAGTTAGAGCCCTTGAAAAATACGATCCTCATAATCCTGTTTTGACACCACCAGTTAAGCTCGAATAGTTCCACTTAGCTCCCATTTCATTCTTTTGCTCGCTTCTCAGTATCTTTTAAGAATTGAACAGGGCCGTCTGTATCTCTTGCATGAGGTAAAGAAAGATGTGCTCTGTCTTTTTTCTGGATATAATCTAGCCTCCTTAGCAAACAATCTGGGCCTGATTGATCCTGTTTTCCTGTGAGGTCCCAGGTTTCATGGGCAAGATGGCACACTTCAAATGGGACTCGCTTAATTTTGTTGAAATATTACACTAGGCTTTCATTTATCTGATGGTGTTAGTATACTCTGCACTACTCTGCGCTAGTGAAAAGTAAACCTATAAACCTCTTTCGCAGCAGCCTACATTATTAGACTAGAGGATTCTAAATATGAAATATGTTATTTTCACTTAATGGAGGTCAAATAAGAAAACTGTGCCACAGTGATGTTATAGATGGTTATCAAGGCATTTCTAGTCCAAAGTTGTTGGGTAAAAAATTCTATAGAAATTGAGCTACTAAAATTGTCCACTATACTGCACTTTAAATAAGTGAGAGAGATTTGCATCAAAATCAAGCGTTTAACTTCTGCTTTTTCTTTTTATTTTAACTGCTTGAATTACCACCAAATTAAGGAGGCAATGTGAGGGTTGCAGGTGAAAGGAAGCAGCAATGTGTACTAGGTATTTTGATTTATTTATTGCTGTTATAAAATCTAATAAGCAAGAACCCAGATTGTCTGTCTTTAAACCTTGATTTTGCCACTTAGTTGTGAGATACTGGACAAATTATTTAACCTCTCTGTGCCTCAGTTTCTTCATCTGTAAAAATGGGAATTATAATAGTGCCTACTTCCCTGATTTGAATTATTATATATGAAGCACCTAAAAATGCCTGTTACAGAGTATGTGCTATGTGCTAGCTACTAGGTAACTGTTAGTTGTAGTAAATCATAAAATGTAATTAATGAAAGTTAAACCTGGCTTTTAGAATTTCCCATTCTAAAGAGATTTATTCCCTTGCTGTACTTTTTCTTATTGACCTCATTTATTTCATTTTTAAGTTATTTTCTCTGATCTCTCTCTCGCTCTCAGATTGAGATTGTCCAGAAATCAAAACTGCCATTGCAGCAGACATAACATAACTACTTGTCAACATGTTCAAGTAGAATGAAAGCAGCATTGGTAATATACAGATGCTCTTTTACTTCTGATGGGGTTCCATCCTGACGAATCCATCATATATTGAAAATATCTTTAAGTAAAAAATGTACACAGGCTTACCTTAAGAAGTAAGAAAAAGTCTCTTATAAATAGTCCAACCTTACACCTAAAAAATACTACAAAAAGAACAACAAACAAAGCCCAGAGTAAGTAGAAGGAAGTAAACAATAAAGATCAAAGCAGAAATAAATGGCATAGAGACTGAAAAACAAAACAAAAGATCAATGAGACCAAGATCTGATTCTTTGAAAAGATAAACAAGATTCACACCTTAAAGCAGACTCATCAAGAAAAACAAGAGAGAGGACCCAAATAAATAAAATCAGAAATGAAACAGAAAAATAACCACCGAAATCACAGAAATACAAAGGATTGTAAGAAAATATTATGAACAACAATATGCCAACAATTTGGACAATCTGGAAGAAATGAATAAATCCCTAAAAACATAATCTTCCAAGACTGAATCAAGGAACAGCCAGATAATCCAGCTAGACAGATTACAACTAGTTAAATTAAAACACTAGTCAAAAATACTCCCAAGAAACAAAAGTCCTGGACTGGATGACTTTACAGGTGAATCTTATCAGACATTCAAAGAAGAAGTGACATCTGTCCTTCTCAAACTATTTCAAAAATATTCAAGAGGAAGGAAGACTCCCAAGCTCATTTTATGAGGCCAGCATCATACTAATTCCAAAACTAGATAAAGGCACTGCAAAGAAAGAAAATTATAGGCCAATATCCCTGATGAACATAGATGCTAAAATCCTCAACAATATATTAGGAAATGTGATCCAGCCATACATTAATAAGATCATACACCATGATCAAGTGGGATTTATTCTGGAGAGACAAGGTTGTTATAATATCTTCAAATTAATAAATATGATATACCACATAAACAAAATGAAGGAGAAAATCCACATGATCATATCAATACATGCAGAAAAAGCTTTTAATAAAATGCAGCACACATTTATGATAAAAACTCTCAGCAAAGTGGGAATAGAGGGAACATAAATCAATGTAATAAAAGCCATATATGACAAACCCACAGCCAACAACATACTCAACAGGCAAAAACTACAAGTATTTCCCTTAAGGTTGGGAAAACACAGGGATGTCCACTTTCTCCACTTATTCAACATAGTACTGGAAGTCATAGCCTCAGCAATCAGACACAAAGAAATAAATAAGACATGTAAATTGGAAAGGAAGAAGTAAAACTGTCATTATTTTCAGATGACATGATACTATATATAGAGAGCCCTAAAGATTTCATAAAAAAAAAACCCTACCAGAACTGTGAAATGAACACAGTAAAGTAGCAGACTCACAGCTGTCAGAGGGGAAGGGGGTATGAGGGCTGGGTGAAAAGGAGAAAAGGTGAAGAGATTAAGATTCTATCTATCTATCTATCTATCTATCTATCTATCTATCTATCTCTCTATCTATCATCTATCTATCTGTCTATCTATTAGA